>JAZHYW010012616.1:0-38672 GCA_037355805.1 Ixodes ricinus | reverse complement strand
TTCAATAACTTCACGGAAAAACATTTATTTTTGTAAAATATTTTGGTTATCAGTTGGGTCATTCCATGTCAAACGTCCCAGACGTTGCGCTCGACCCTTCCGATTTCTAAAAAAGAAAAAAATCATGGCCTTTTGCCGCAATGTCCGTAGCCATGCCCTGAAATATTTTTGGCGAAACAATTTTTTTGATAACGTGAGCGCGGTTTTAATTTTTAAAAACAGCGTGAAACTAGGCAACACTCAATAATTGATGAAAAATCAGCTTTTTAGTGAAACACCCAACAATATTTTTTCTTAAATTCGCACGGCTTTCGACTTACAATGTGGTTGGGCTTGTGAAGTTTTGATTAATTTGCATATTTTTTTTAAACTAAAAAAATTTGAAAATTTTAACATTTTTGTTATTTTGTCAAAAAATATCTAATTGCTCCCGGGACTTAATAGAACTTTTGCCGGCTGCCCTGCAGGTATATAATTTACAAACAAAAATGTTTGGAACCGCTCAATGAAATATGTCGCAGTAAACAAAAATCCTGAAGTTGCACAAAAGTGCGTTTTGACGCATAAACAGCCGTTTATTTAACCCTGAGGTGGTCCAAGTAAAAATACAAAATATGGTGGGTTTGGAAGAATAATCGATAATCTTTTGATTCTGAAAGTTTAATCAAAGTAATTTTTGTTTAAAGCGAGAAAACAATTTTTGAAGTTGAACTCAAGCACCACAAACCGGCGTCGCTTCTTAACGCCTCTTCGCCGCACAGCACGCCACCTGCGACGATAGCTGACACCAGAGCCGTATATGGGGAGTATTTGGTCAGTCTATGATCTCGCCGCCGTAACGCTCTCCTCCCGAGTGAGCCAATCAGCACGCGGCGGAGAGCGAGAGGCATGAGCGCATGCGCGTGAACTCCCGGCTGCTCCCAGCTGAGTTCAAGAGACGGCGGGAAAAACCATGCAAGACCGGATGGACGATTGATGCAGGGTACTTTGTGTGCGGTGGCCGCTTGCGCCACTAGCTAACGCATGCTCAATTACGGTACTCAAGTTTAGTTTCGGTTTTGAAAGGCGACCGAAATTGGTCCTTTGGCGCAGGCTTGGCGCAGATTACCCATATTTTGGCAAAATGTAGTAGCATGTATCAGGGTTAGCCCCCTTGGCGCAGCAATCACATCACTGCGATAGTCCCCCGGCGCCTTTCCACAAGCGTCGTTTGGTTATCGGGTACAGTTACAGGGGCTATGGGACGGTCTACTAAAACTCCCCAATATTGCGCGATTGGTAGCGTTTTGCTTTTCATTTTATATTTTCGCCCTCATCATCCCTATTGTCCCCCCTCCTCCTCCTCCTCTTCCTCCTCCCTCGGAATCGATCGCATAGCGAGTCAAAAGGTGCAAGGAGTCGAGAAATCCAACGTTGGATCTCCTGACTCGTTGGACCTTTTAACTCGTTGGACCTCTCGACCCATTTTGGATCTCTTGATGCGTTGGACCTCTTGACTCGTTGACCTCTTGACTCGGCTGTCACGGGACTATTGGATCTCTTGACGCGTTGACCTCTTGACGCGTTGGCCCTCTTGACCATAGGCGCAACCGATCGGACATCTTGTATCTGGGAAAAGTATCTGGTCGCCTTTGATTTGCACGCGTGACGTAAGAAAGCAAAACTCTCCGATTGGCTGCCTTGATCTGACGTAGTCGTACCATTGAGAGGGAAGCACTCCGGGAAACCGAAATGGCCGTTTTACGGTAATAAATGAATCCAAACGATAAAAACTTTCAGCCTTTCCCCTTTCTTGAAGAAGGAAGACCAGCTAAGCTTACTGTGGTGGAAATGAAGTATTTATAAATGTAAGGATTAAGGTATGATTGGGCAATTAGTTATTTGACAACCGTACTGTCCCCGGTTGTCTTTGTTATACCACGTCAACCGCCAAAGGCTCATGAACGGGAGTCGAGGCGCCACCAGTCGCTCCTCCACCACGTTCAACCTCGGTAGGTGCTCCGGTACCGGTGAGTACCTGTAGCCGTTCACGGTCGCGAACGGGGGCACCGCGTTTTTGAGCAGGGAATCTCGGCACGTTCTGCACGCCGGTTCTTTGTAGACGTCCGCCGACTCGATACACTGCCGCAACGCGCACGCGCCCGTTTCCCGCTTCTTCTCGTCCGACAGGCCGCCGATCGTGGATACGTTTCCCGCGAACCAGAGTCGGTCGCACACGGGTTCTCCACGAACTTTTCCGGAACCTCGCCGTCGCACCCGGGAACTGTTCAGTCGGTGTGGAGTGCTGTCGTCGCCGGGCCTCGCGCTTGCGCTTGGCCTCCGTGGCCCGCCGACGCCGCTTACATGGCTGCTTCTGTTATCGGCGGCGCCTTTCCAGGCGAGCTATGTTTTCTTCTTTCGCAAGGAGACTGAAGCGGTGGACGCAGTGGAAGTCGAGGCGACAGCGGCTTTGCGGCGGTTGCGGACCCATTCGCGCTGCATGCGTACGTCGCCGCTCCTGCCGCACCCAGTCTTCTTTCTCCGAGAGGGCACGCGGCCGACCCACCCTGAGTCCAAACCGAAACTGATAAGAGCAGGGAAACAGCGCGCAAAACAGATGAGGACGAAAAAACACGCGTGACGAGCGCTGCGCTCGTCTCGTGTGTTTCTACTTCGTCCTCGTCTGTTCTTCGCGCTGTTTCCTACGACGAATTCCTACCAACGCGCCCAACTATCCATTCTTCTATGATAGCTGTAGAGTTCCTGTATAGGCTCCCTACGGGAGCCAGAGTTGCGCGTTCATGCATGGCATGTGGATTCAGCTGCTCACGTGACTGAATTCGGCGAATAGCAGCGCGGCGCGTTCGAGGCGCGCGGCGCGCTCAAAAGCAGGGGAACGTACTGTCGGGGCGCGTGCAAGGTCTACTTTGCTGCACGACACTTGATGCGGCTCCTCACGTGATCGGATCTCGGCGAATAGCGGCGAGGGCGGCACGCGGCACGTGGAATCAAACGCGCAACTCTGGCTCCCGTAGGGAGTTTATACAGGAACTCTAGATAGCCGGAAAGGTTGCCGCCATCTATGAGCGACGGCGGCAACCAGACTGGATGTGTGCTTGCCGCTGTCGCTTATAGATGGCGGTAGCTGTCCAGAGGTTTGTGAAGGTTCGTGCCGACACGAGTTTGGTACCGGACACGATCCTGGGGAACCTAGCCCTTAACAGCTACACTGTAAAAAAACAGAAAAACACCTTATCTTGTTTTATTTGGGCTCCGTCACAAAAGTTACGTGGCCCTACCTGACGCCCCAGTGGAAACATGTGTACACATGAGACATTCGAGGAAGTTAGACGCCCACGAACACGTCCACGAATCAACCCAGCAGGCGCGTAGCCAGGAAGAGGTTCCCAGGGGGGGGGGGATGGGCCCCCCCCCCCCCGAAATCTTCCATTTTGCTGGGACCTCCTCTCCCCCTCCCACTCATACAGCATTTTGTCATTTTGTTCCGGGGGGGAGGGGACCCCCCCTCCGGAACAAAATCATGGCTACGTGCCTGCAACCCAGCCATGTAATAAATGTTTCGTGTTTCTCGCGCACGGGATAGCGTGTGTGAGAACAGCATCGCCTCGTCAACTGCGCGGCATCGCCGTGAGTGTTCGAGCTGGCCAAAGCGAAACTAGTGTACGCCTGTCGGGCGTAGTTGAAGGAGGGTGCGAAGGAATGTGCCACCAAGGAGGCCACTTTGCGCTGGATCGTGCCCGGGAAAAAGCGAGCGGTGCATTTTGGACGACGAGTGGAGATGTCGTGATTGTGACATCGTCGACCTACCGCGGCGATCCCGTGAATGATATTCACGTGGATACAGGTGCAGACGCGGACGTCAAAAAGCAATTTTTGGTTTTTAAAACCAAAACGATTAGGTAAAAAAAAAAATTACGTAGTTTCGCGTCCGACTTGTTACGATCACGCGACACTCCTGGGGACATGTCGCATTGTTCTTTTTGGGCAGACACACACAAGCGCTGTTGTGTTTGACAACGTGGGTGAGTAATAAAACCGAAAGGATGGTACCCATGCTATTTCACGTCTCGCCTTAAATTGTGTCACGAACAGACGCTTTATAGCATGCTGAAAAGAAAAATCTGACTCTCGAACTTCGAAAATAGATCTATGTGTCTGAAACTAAAATGGAACCGAACCTGAGATTCCTCCCATTCTGAAGTCCTCCGCCGACACAAAATCTCGAAGTTTACGTGTTTTTTTTTAAACTTTAGTTTGTTTGTGTGTTTTTGTTGGAATTTTTCAGGACTCTCACATAAACTGTCTGTTCATAAGCTCACATGCACACGAAAATTAACGTCGGCCAATAATTGTGCTCTAAGATTAAAAAAAAAGAAAGAAAGAAAACCGATAAAAACAATTATTTTATTTCTTAAATATATATTATGCAGTACCAAGTTGGTCTGTGTTATGAAATAAAAACCTATGATCAGGTTAAGAGAAACAGTACTATCTGGTCGAATATTATTAAATCTTTCAATCAGTCTTTCTCTGCATAAGAACTCAAGTGTGATTCGTTCGATTAAGTATTTTCGCTGTCCGGAAGAGTCGGATGTGTGCATCTTTGATTTCAAAATTAAGCTGAGCGTGAAATTGACGCTCGCGGGATAAGGACTGTTCGCGCTCGACGGCCGTGGCCCGCTGCATCTTTTATTTCGCAGATATCCGCCATAGCATCATTACATCTCTTCAAGAAGCCAGTGGAAGCGGAAAACGTAACAGACCGATATAATCGCGGAACACACGAAACGTAGCGGTAATGTTGCTCTTTAAAAGGAAGAAAAAAAAAAAACGGAAGTGGCCCATTGAATAAGTTTCTCAGACTAGCTAGAATGCTTTCAATGATTTTAGACTATTTCTATTTCATAACTTGTTGATTAAAAATACTGCAATTGGCACCAGTGATGATAATTTGCCAACTTTGAATTGCCATAGTTGTTCGCGCGTTCGAAATCTTGGAGATTTGATATGTATAATTCTTTGGTGTTTTCTGAGTATGTATCTAAATGTATATATGATATTTTCTGCGTATGTATCCTCTGCTAAGCACACCCTGAATGTATACATGTATCATGCGTTACTTCGAATAACGTGAATATTGCCGCCTGATTACTTTTTGAATACTATTGTGTCTTGTTTATTTTTTCTAGTGTCACTTCTGTTCGTGTAAGAGGGTACTGGGGACTCGTCAAGCTGCACGATGCAGTTTTGTTCCCTCTGTCTTCTACCATTATTTGTTTGATGAAAAAAAAACACATTATTATTATAAATGAGATATTAAGTAACACATTATATTACAGCTTGAAGAACTACGTATCTTACTTTTATTATCATTCATACAAATTGCAGTAACGTACTAGGCCCCCAATAAACGCCACAATCACAAAAAATACGCCATTTAACCATAATAGTCCTTACAGAAAGGTCTCAATTTGTTCTCTTTTTAGCATATCAAAAACTCTGACATCGCGATCAAGATAGATATAAACACTGGATGAAAACTAAAGACCTTTGTTGTCTGACTCAAATTCCGTTTTTGGGTCTTTGTAGTAAGAACAGCGTTTCTTAATTTATTCGTGTTGTGAATATGTTCTAAACTCACCGCCCGTGGCGGTATTTGGTAAAATTTGGATCGATACTGTTTTTCTTGTGCTGGGAATAATGCTAAAGCAATTAATCATCTAAATGCCCCAAAACCCAATAAAGGGGCAGCAGTTCCTTATTTTACATGGCAATTATCTGAGTAAGAAAAGGCAGCGAGAACACAAAAATATCAGCGATGAATTTTTTCAACGAATGCAATATTTTGTTACCCCTGATTGGTGTATGAAAGACCCTGTCTGTAAAGGGACACTGAACTTTCCAAAACATTTTGAAGCGCCTAGATGTGAAACATACGGCACAAAATACAGTTTCCGGGACCAATTTCTTTAGCTCAATAATTACGCTGTAAGGCACATGCAAGTGACGCCATCCACAGATCGCTCCGATGACCACCAGAGAAAAGGGAAGGAGGAGCTCCCTCTTACCAGGACCCCATTTTGTGCCTCCCAGATTTGCACAGGCGTCGCTAGTCTCCTCCCAGAACATTATAAAGGATTAACCCGCCACTCAAAATTCCTACAAAAGCAGCTTTTATCTCTCTCTCTCTCTTACATGGTGGACAAAAGTACGCGATGTGACGTCAGTGCAAGCCCGTGACGTTTTCAAGGAGTTTCAGCTTTCTGCCATGCGTGGTTTATTTTTTGAGAAGCCGAAAAATCGCGTTTCATTTTTTTTTCCATCGGGCCCTGCACAAACAATATTCGACCGTAAGATCAGTAAAGGCGAAAAGTGAAATAAAATGGAGGAAAATCACGCAATATTAAAAGTTTGGCGAAATTACTCTGTTTATGTACAATGTACCAGATATGTTATCTAATATATTGTATACATACCGTAATCTATATTGTGCGTGCGCAAAAAAAAAGAAAAAAAAAAGAATTGTCGTCAAAGTTGTGGAATAAGCCCCTTCAAACCACCTGTTATTGAAGCACACGATATAAACAAGTCCATTTCTTTTTTTCTTTTTTCTGAGCGAACGTTGCACCGCGATGTAGGCGAATAATGAAGGCTGGAACAGATGTGCGGAAAAACAACCAAGAATCACAACAAAATGCAGAAAACGCAAAAGCGTTTTTCCACAGTGATTTTTGAAAAAGCGAGGGTATATGACACACGCAGTGACGCGATTGGTCTGAGTCATTCTGGAGCACGTTTTGGAGCAGCCAAGAGTCCATTTTGGAGCAGCAAAGAGTATACTTTTTGGAACATAAACACGCATTTCATTTT
This sequence comes from Ixodes ricinus, assembly GCA_037355805.1. Taxonomy (NCBI): domain Eukaryota; kingdom Metazoa; phylum Arthropoda; class Arachnida; order Ixodida; family Ixodidae; genus Ixodes; species Ixodes ricinus. The sequence continues at coordinate 31,802 of JAZHYW010012616.1, read as the reverse complement.
TCCTTCCTACCGGTGCGAATATCATATTGCTAAGATTTATGTGCTGAGGTCTACTTTGTCATTCTGCTTCTGGGCATCCGTATGATGGCGTCAACAGAATGGCAGCTTTGCTTCCCTGGCTAGCATGCAGGTGCGCCTGCAGCAGTAACAGTTCTAAAGCAAAATCGTAAAACAAATGACGTTTTACACGCGCGTTCGTCAAGGCTTTATGTTGGTCAGCGGGCTTGTCGCGCGTGCGGAAAGACTACCGATCCCACGGTGCTTAAAAACACACTAAAAATGTAAGTGTAATTTTTTTTTAATGTCTTCGGAAGGATATTTAACGAGTAACGTAACTATACGTTATCCGTTCCTCGGAATAAGTAGCGTAAGTACGTTACCCATTCCTGTTTTGAAAACGCAACGAGTACGTTAAACGTTACCGAAAATAAGTAACGCGTTACCGGTAACGCCGTTACTTGTAAAGCGTTAGCACCAGCACTGCATTTCGGCAAAACGTAGCAGGATGTAGCAGGGTAAGCGCTCTGGCGCAGTTTGGCGAAAATGGAGCAGCAATCACGTCACTGGACACGTAAAGCGCAAATGGAGGTTTTCCGAGCGCTCAGAGCACTCGGAAAAGCGACCGCTTTCTCCGAGTGCTTTGAGAGAAAGTAGGCGCGCTTGATTTATTAGTGAGTGCACTTTCATAATAACCCTTAAAAAAAAGAATACGAATGCACTACGCGAAGCACTTTTGCGATGAGGTTGTTTTTAAGTTCTTTTATGATGGATCGAACCCTCGATACGAGTTCGTAACGTCGGAAAACGCTGCTTCTAGATTCTTGGTTCTCCTTTTGTCAGAGACACAGTTAATTGTGGGTGGCCCCTTGCACTTCTCTTAAAACACACCTCCTGCTCCTCTTCTCGGTTCTTCCAAGCACGTATCTTTGGCCGCACGCTCCACAGCTTTGTGTATCAGCCATGCGCGTAGCTAGAGCTCAGCGTTTTTTAAATTTTATTTATTGAAAATGCCGACAGTTGCTTGCGGAATATTCTTTCCTTAACATCAAATAGAGCCACACAAAAAAAAAAAAAGAAGAGAAAGAGCCGCGGACGCCCGAAACCTAAAATAATAATATTTAAAAAAAAATGGGCGATGACCCGGAGGGTAACTTTGTTGCTTAGCATGAACTGCAGGGATGTTTCTAAATCGAATGACGATATTTTTTACCGTTCTGTTTCGGCTCACTTCCAAAATGGCGACGGGTGTTGCTTCCCCGCAATACGCCTCAAGTTGCGGCGAAAGCACCCAAGGGCGCTCCCACCGAAATCCTCTGGGGAAGGTTCATAATTTGAAAGTAATGTAAACGACTTAATTTTTCGAGACCGAATTGTACTGAATTTCGAGACTCGAAAAATATCCCAAAAGATTGATCACGTTAACACATCACCTAATAATAATAATTAAAAAAAAACACGTAGTTTTTTTTTTTTATTCGCGTTAAGTCTTTTTTACTGCGAAAAATTCCCGAAAACCACAATGGGCACCCTGCGTCCGCTAGGAGCCGCTACCGATCGCCCAGCGAACAGCGTCGCGCGCGGCCACTTTTGAGTCGGCGTAGGGAGAGCGGTAGAGCTTGGCCGCCGCTCCCGCTGTTCCCGCGCTTCCGCCAATGTGGTATCCCAAGCAGGCATGTCGACCTTGCAACACACACCGGTGTACCACTGCAGTCGAGCTGCGACTGCCGAGGTCGCTGCACGATGAGAACGCGCGACGCCGCCGCGAGAGGCGCGCCTATCGGAACTGCGCTAGATCTGCAGGGTGCCCATGCGCAAAATTCGCGAACTATTGAGCCCGAGAATGTACGGGATGTTTAATACTAATCCCAAAAGATTTATTAAAAAAAAGAGAGAGAAAAAAAGAAGGTTCGATGTACATCTAAACACTTTTTATGAGTTGTGAAAGCGAAAGCATGCACGTCATTCTACCGCTCCCTTATTTGGTCTGCGGCGTATTTGCGCCGACGGCAGAGCGAGCCCTCTCCTCGCCGCTCTGACCTTGGACGCTTCGTGTTAATGCCGCGCTGACGGACACGCAGCGCCATGGGGTGGCGGTCGTTAAAACTGACGCGCAGCGGTTAATGGGAGCCCTGTTCCTTGAAACTACGACGCGCGCCAGCCAATGGGACCGAAGCCGAAATCCATCAGCTTCCCTCCGCTCTTTTGGCATGGGGAAAACGAGGTGCCGATCGTTGTCTAGGCTTTTCGCGTGGTTTCAAAGCTGGGAGCTGGCTTCACTTGGAGAAAGGATTTAAGGTGCCGTTTGGCGCGGCTTCAAAGCTGATGACGTCGGCTCGCTCCAAGAAACAGTTAATGCTTTCGCGTTAAAAACAACTTGTGAAAGATGCGCTAATCCGCTTTGTGCAGGTGTGTTACATACGGCCAGGGGAACATAATATCGGGGTCTAATCCTCACGATAAGTCGGATAAATAACTAACATCTTTTACATAACTTTTTGGTTAGTGAAAATAGACACATGGTTCCTATTAAACAATTGCTGACCGTCATCCAAAACCACTAAGTCAATCAATTTTCTAACGAGTTGGAGCACGTGGAGAGCGCGGGGTGCACCAGAGTTACGCTCGTGCAGCCGGCGCAAAACTAGCGGTGGGAAAACGCGGATGCTAATTTAATCATCCAAGTTTTCCCACCGCTAGCTTTGCGCCTGCTGCACCAGAGACAACCTTGGTACACCCCCAAGCTTCCCATGTGCTCCCAGCATTCCTAAGATTGACTGACTTAGTGGTCTTGGATGACGGCCAGCAATTCTTGAATTAAAGCCATATATGTCTCTTCCCAAATTAAGAAAAGTTAATTAAGAAATTTTATTTACTTATCCGACTTATCGCGAGAACCAGATACCTATATTATGCCCCCCCCCCCCCCGGGGCCGTATATAATACACCTGCACAAACCGCAGTAGTGTAGCTTTCACGAATGTTTTTGTAATAGAACTGTTCGAATTAAAATCAGACACCCTATACAATTGCTTACACTGCCAATAACACGGAAGGCTTTTGAAAGGTCTTACAGGACGTGAAGGGGACTTCAGGGCCTCGCTAATTGACCTTCCGAATTTATACGCCTGTGAGAACACCGCAGACGCGGAAACTCGCGAACCTATCTGCACAAGAGTTTGGTGCTGGGTGGACAGAGAAAGCCATCGAGCTAATTTAAATATTGATTTAAATCACGCACATTTTGCTATAATAATTCCCATCGGACAATTTGGGGCAAAATAACATAGAAAAATAGTTCTCCAGATCTGGATTCTCCATCACTCAATGCTTCAAGCACTTCTTCTTAGCGAACAACAATCACCAAGTGAGAGAAAATTTGTTTCCCCTATCAACTCGCTTCGTTGGCTGATAATAATATAGGAGCTGTTGGCACTTGTCGCTGCTTGCGTGAGAAATATATCGAGGGTTTTTAAAGGGAACCGAAATTAGGATTTCGCAAAATAAGGCCACAGAAGCGATGGAACGGGACGCTACGAACTCAATAACATCACTCATATATCGATATCTCAGACAGATGGCCGTATTTCGGGAAAAGAAGGGCGCGATCAAGCAAGGAATGCGACGTCACGATCCTCTTCGAAAAGTTGAGAATGAGGGGAGGCGGCCTCGTTTCTTTCCTCCTCGCTTTGGTTCACCAGCTCGAGTGGACGAAGCGAAGAGGAGAGAGAATGGGAATCGTGACGTCACCCGTGTCGTCGGCCTCGTCAGCCGTGTTCAATCGCGCACTTCTTTTCTAAAAAATACGGCGATCCGTTAGAGATATCGCTGTATGAGTGACGTTTTTTAGTTTTGCAGCGTCTCGCCTATCGCTCCAGCCTTGTTTTGTGAGCTCCAAATTTCGGTTCAGTATCCTTTGAAATCGCTAGTGTTATTAGCGTCGCCTTCGTTTCGGCGTGGTGTGCATGCGCGCTTACCTTCTTAGTAAGGGGTTCTCCACTCGGCTGAATTCCAGGCAGAGGAACCTTCCACCGGGCTTGAGTACGCGGTAGGCTTCCGACAGGACCTGCGCCGTAGACGATGAAACGTGAACGCGCCAGTATTGGCCAGGGAGGAATTAACATTTTAGAGGACAACCATCCCTATTGGCGGCATGTGCAAACTACAGGGGCGCTTCTCTAGCTATCATCATCATCGTTTGTGACGTCAAAGCTAAAAACAGACTAGGACAGACCGCGCAGATCTTGGATCCCTCTGCTCGTCAGCTCGCTTCCTGCGCTGTGTGGTGAACGCGCGGCAAAGCCTGTTTCACACGTTGCGTTTATTTGGTGAAGTGATATTTGTAGTAGGACATTTTACCAAAGCTTGGAACCGTGGCACGCGTAGTCGTGCCAACAAACCCTTTTGGCGCTGAGGTGTCGAAGAGCTCGGATGGTGGTGTGCTGTTCTCTACCCCGGTACAAAAAGCTATAGATAATGAAAATAGAATACCCAGCTCTTTACGTACCCCACTACAGCATCTATACGACGGCGAATAGGGTGTACTTTTTTTCGGACAGAATAAAACGGAGAAAGGAATGTCTCATCAAACTGAAAATAGGAAAGTCAAATTCGAGAACCTCTCGGGTGTGTAGTAAACACTTCAGTGAAAGCGACTCCGTGTATCCTGTTGGTTCCAATGTGTTCTGTGAGTGCTCGCCTCTCAGAATTTTCAAAGTAATTCCTTTTTGCACTAAAAAAAAAAAGAAAAAAAAACTGGCAGGAAGAAGCGGTGGCTTGCTTCCGGAGTCGTTTCAACTTCCCTGCTTATTCACCCGGTTGGCGCGAAACGTGCGAGACACCCTTGCGATCTAAGTCTTATATCTAGTAAGTCGGTGACACTTCAGCGTCCCAAAAAATGAGGTATACACCTGCTACGAATTACTACCGGTTGTATGTTTCATTTTTGCGGACCCAAATGCGCATAATGCGTGATGCGCTTCTCAGCGATCGATTTTAAATCTGTAAACAATTAGTAAATAAGGATAGAACAAATTAATCAATCGCCTGAATTTGCCGGGCCATGGCCGACAATTTAAGAATTTATAAAACTTTCTGATTTTTTTTTCTCGAGCAGAAGTCGCGATGTAACATACTTTTTGGCCATGCATTCGATGCCGGAGGAGTTAGCATCAGTTGCAGACGAGCATTTGATAGCACGTCATTTACCGTGGTGAATGCCAAACGTTCTTCTACACCAGCTTGCAGATTAAAAAAACAAACAACAACAAGAGTTCCTAATTTGGATGATTATGTTTCAGCGAAACAGACATTTACAGGCTGGGGGTTAATATTTGCATGTCTCCCTGCCATTAGTGATTTACAAATACTGAAAAGCCCAAGGAGCATGAAAAGCTGTAAGAACTTGAGATTGGGCGATGTTGGTTGTTCATGTTTGTCGACGTTTAGCGCACTCGAAAAACTGTGTGTGAATGCTTGAGTGACAGTTTTTCGAGTGCGCTAAACGTCGACAAGCATGAAAAGGTCGCATGTAACTATTTTATGTATGTCGACAGGAAGAAAACAAAGGAAGTGCGGTGTAATAGGCAGATGTTTTTTCAAAGTTCGCTTTAAGATGTCGCAGAATAGCACAGCATCCCAACAGTAATCAAAAAGTGTTCAACACTTGCCGGCTGTTAACGCAGCAATTAGTCGACCGACCACGAAACAAACATTCCTCTTTTGCATCCATACTTTTACGGGCAATGAACCAGCGTGTAGCTGAAAAAGAAAGTGTTTACTACAGGGAGGATATACTCATTTTTATCTAGACATAGTACATCTTGACCTAGACCATCAATAAACAATGCCCGATAGAGAGGGGCTGGGAAAAGTGTGCCTCGAAGTGCTCGTGTGATCTCTTTTCTGGTCACTAAAGATAAGTACTCTCGTAAAATCTTGTGGATAAAAAAGTTTAAGAAGTCGACTACTTTTAGGAAACCTACGGCTGTCATAGGTTTAGAAATCACCGATGGTAAGGATGGTAAGTGGCAGACTAATTTAGTTTGTATCACCGTGCGGACAAATGGCTGTTCTTGGTCCCGTAGAAAAAAATAAATGTGCCACAAGTTGTCTGACATAAGAGGTGTGGCAAGCCGATGCCATCGAGTGAAATACGCCGAAAAAGGTTGTCTTCCCTCATCGGCTCTGATCCGGACTTCCATAAGAACAAAGCGCACACTCTGTGGATTTTCTGAACATTCACGCGGGCACAATGCAATACTTGCAACCCGTACATAATCATCGCAAAAAAAAAAAAAAGTTGCATGCCGTTGTTTTTGCAAAAAATAGACATATCGCGAGTGGGCCATCTTGACACACGTTGTTTCCAATCGTTAGCTGCATCAGACCAATACAACGTGCTAAATTGGCGAAGCGGCACACCAAGATATTTACAAGGTCTTTCACTCCATTCAATGCCTTTGTGGTGGTGTGGCCGATAGCCATAGCGGCGAGTGCATTCCCCGACACGTCCCCCCAGACCGCATTCTCGGAAAACTCCGCGCGCAGCGGGGGATGCTGCCGATACCCGACCTGCCGTTTGGGACCAGCGCTCTCCTTTCGCCCAAAAGAGCGATGCGCTGCGAGGAGGTGCCGGGAGAGGAGGAAGCGCAGAAGACCACGCACAAGCCTGCACTAGGCGAGACGACTTAGACCAGCGGCCGGGACAGACGCCGACATCACGTCCAGGTCCACCAATGTAGACGCATCGCGAGCAGCGCCCGGTTAGGACGCATGAACACCGCCCGCAGTTTTAGTCTCGTTATTCGTATGTAATTCTTCGAAAAGCAGAAACGTATTCAGTAGAGCACTATTCGCATATACATTTTCACATTTTAAAGGTTTTGTCGCCCATGCACCATGCCAGTATCCAGTGCACTTTCACCAAATTCACTGCAGCTCCTGCCTCTTTGCAAAAGTTTTTGGTCAAAACAACCACCTGAAAACAGCTTTCTTTTTTTGTTTGGACAAAATACGACAATGTCATCAGCGTACGCTAGCACTTCGACGTCGACAGAGTTGAGACTAAATCTTTGGATGTTTTCACTTTTAGCAATGCTCAAACAAAAGGGTTCCAGATATAGGGCAAATAATAATGGTGACAACGGGCACCCTTGCCGGACAGATGACAGCACTGCTCTACATGTAGTGAGATTATGGTTTTAATAAGTCTCGTTGAGTATCCTTTGTAGGACATTTTAATTTCATCAAAAATAGCTTTCCCAACTCTAGCATGTTTCAACACCTGCCAAAGAACATCGTGGTTAACTCTATCAAACCCGTTCTCGAGATCCACCTGGAGCATGGCTGCTTTTTTAATTTAATCTGAGAAAAATTCCAGAACACTTTTCGCGATATGAATGATTCACTGTATTGTTCTTCCCTTTATACCACACGTCTGGTGGTCACCTACAATTTTATCAATTACGTTTTGAAGGCGCCACGTGAGAATTTTTAGTCAATATATTATAGTGCGTATTGCACAACGTAATTGTACTTGGTGACACGGCGTAGTTTTACAGAGTCGTCAAACTTGCGAATTAGGACAGTGTGGGTTTTCAAACAGGGAGGAGGAAGCGCTCCCACGGCGTATGCTTCCCGAAATACGTCAAGAAGTGTGCAGCTACGGCTTTTGAATGTTTTGTAGAATTCCGACGAAATTCCATCGGGTCCTGGAGCCTTAATTATGACTGGCTAGTTCGTAAACAACCTTCGATATTTCTCCTAGCGTGATCGGTCCTTCGAGCCATTCCGTTATATCGTTTTACAACTGGGAAACATGTGTCAACAAATTCATCAAGCCCGTGAAGTTAATATGTGACCCCCCCCCCCCCTTTTTTTTTCTCTCGAAAAGCTCGGCATAATATAAAGCAATTAAAGGTCTCTTCGATACTGCTGGTATCAGTCCTTATTTGGTTGTTCACTTTTTCTTTTTTTCCGAAACCAATGATTGTTTTGTGGGTTGTTCTCCGAAAAGAAATTTGTTAGTTCGAGAACGCACATATGCGGTCTCGTAGCCCTCTTGATGCAAAAGTTTAATCTCTGACTTCATGATTTATATATCTTTTAGTCCAGAACCAGAATTCTCGCATTCTGCTTCGTGAAGGATGCGTAAATCTTGATTCAGTTGCCTCTCTCGGCACCCATCCCCCGCACTAACAACAAGTGCCTTCCCGGAGGTTCATTCCCGTTCACGACACAGACGAAAGAGAAACACACACACAGATCAAACACTTTAAGATTACACACACAAAAATACCGAACAAAGAAAAAAAAACATAACACAAAATCACATGTTTTGTTACAATAGTTTTGACATTACTAGGTTTCTAAAAGGGCTTAAATGCATAAACATCTCAATTGAAGGTGACGAAACACCATTACGGTTTACGGTGGATAACACCGACTTGTGCGATGCAGTTTATGGCATAACTGCAGATTGCTAAAATGATTCATAGTACAAGCAACAAACGCGCCGGCCTCGTCGCGCTATAACAGTGCCTCATATGTATTTTTTTATTATCAGCAGGACATAAACGGCTGTGAAAAAAAACGATAAATAATACCTCTCTTTTGTTATAAATCAAGGGCACTGATGTTCTCCATATAGACGCTTCGCAGCAGCTGTGCATGAGCGCCGCCATAACCGACTTTCAGTTTTTGTTTTCCTCTTATTCCGTTCACTTCACTTCATTCTTACTATTTCAGGCCAGGTTATTGCCATTTTAGATTCTACTGTGTCCTTCTCCCCAGCAATGGCCTTTGTGGAGGCTCGTCATACTGTCCTCCTCCCCAGCAATGGCCTCGTCAACGCCCGCTTCAGTGGCTCGGCATCTCGGCAAGACAGAGGGAGGTCAGCAATGACGACTGCAACTTGGCGCGTGTGTAAAGCGTGTACATCCATTTCCATGTCATCCATATTAGCCCCACTTTTGTCGGCAACAAACTCAGTGGCGCCACCTATTCGGTAGCCCCGGCACATTTCCGGTTCACGTATATTTTTTACATTTTTTGCTCACCATTTTTTTTATCATAAGAGTGAAGTCTGACAGTGCTATAACCGGTCATTTCTAGATGGTAACGTGTATATTTGATTTCACAAATACTGCGAAATCCGCCGTCAAGTTCAGACACGTATAGTTAGGGGCTATTAGGGAGTTTTCGTAGATCGTGTTCGCTGTCCCGCAACGCTCTCCGTAACCCGCTACGACACCGGGAACTCTACAGTCAAGGCCATGGGCGCGCAGGCGCAGTAGCGGCTTCTTCGTTGCGGAGGGCTTAGCGGAGGGGGAAACGCGGTCTACGAAAACTCCCTATTAGCACAATGGCGCCACAACATTTCAACTTTTATTTTATTTCAAGTACCCTCAGGGCCAGGGGCATTACACAGGGGAGTGTAAGGCGATTAGATAGAACACTCCAAAAACAAGGTGCCGTCGCTGATGGTGACGACATGCACCGGAAGGTCGTTCCAATTCACAATGGCGTCCGGAAGGATAGTAGAAAGGTATGCCGTTGAGAGTAATGATGAGACCTCGCCGAAACCTAAGTGTGCGGGCGAAGAAGAGACTGGTGCGAGATTGGGTTGTAATCAATTTTGTGCAAAAGACTAAGGCCAGAAATGTTACGACAAATAGAAAGATTGTGGATTGTTGAAAGTTGAACTTTCATGGCAGACACAGTGGAGAAACGTGAGAAATCAGACCAGATGAAACGAACGGCCCGGTTCTGGACCGACTCAATTAGGCTTTCTAGAGTGGAGTGGTGAGGATCCAAATGGAAGCTGCTTATACTAATTTTGGGCAGACAAGGGTAACACAGAGAAGACGTTTGAGGACAGGGGAGGTGGAGCCAAAGTTGCAGCGTAAAAATCCTAAACTGCGGTTTGCTGGTGCTATGGTAGTGTTAATTAGACTTGTACGTAGTTCAACTACACTACTCAAGTTACTGTAGTTTAACTACTTTTCTGAGTAATTTAGTAACTTTCACTTACACTTTCCTAGTAACTTCTTCTCAAACTGCAAATTACTTTCGAATTGTAGCGATAGGTTTGCGTATCAACAAGCATTCCTACACAAAAAGAAATAAGATGTTGGAAGATCAACTGATATTTTCATAGAGGGGGACGCATGTGGCGTAGGCAGGGGGAGGGGGTTGTTAGGAGGGTCCTAAATTCCCTAAAAGTTTACAAGCCGAATTGTACGGGACGACCCTGCCGAATTTGCAATCGTCAGGTACCTCTCCTGTGTCCAATGATTGTTGGACTATTCTGGTTAAGAAAAAGCAGTGGTCAGCTTTGTCTACGAATCTCTTTAAAATTTATATTGTCGATGCCACAAGACGAAGATCTTTTTAAAGAATCAATAATTGTAACAATTCCCGTGAAATCGATTATAATAGGATCCATTGGAAGTAATTCCGTGAGACTGGGGAGGCATGATTCACATGATTGGGATCAGTAAAAAAATTGGACAAACATTAAAAAGAGATGCACATTTATTATCCGGGATGAGAATATCAAAATCATCAACTAGCTTAATGAAAGAATTTGACTTGGGATTCATAACAGACCAGAATAGACGGGGATATGTCTAAAACATATAAGGCAATGTATCATAAAAGATATTACCTTTACGCTCACGTAGCTGAGTTTTATACCTATTGACGCAAACACTGTATCGCAACCAAGATTCTGGCGTGTTCACAGATTTGGCTGTACAGAAGAGTCGTTTCTTTCGGTTGGAAAGAACGAAGGGAGCGAGCAAACCATGGGCTCGAGGCATTAGATTTGATTACGAGACAAGGAACGGAGAGCCGAATAAAGCCACGCAGCTTGTCGCGAAATAAGCACCAATTGGCATTAACACTTCTAGACTCAAAATTCACAATATAAAAGGAAAAGTAATTCGATAAACACGCGTTCATTAAATCAGAGTCACCCTAATTGTACAAACATATTTTCTTTTCCACACACATACACTTGGGGGTTAGAACACCAAGAAAACAATGCGATGCCTTGTGGCCGCTTAACCCATCTAGGCAGGAAATTGAATGAACCAATGCAGGCCTATCAGAAATAACGAAATCTAGAGTGTTAGAAGAATTGCCTACGACTCTGGCGAAAGGAACCAGCTGAGTGAGATTAAACGTCAAACACAAATCTAGGGATGCACGGGCGCTTGCCCCTGCGGCAGCATTTGGAGTAGTACCGCTCCAATCTATACTGGGGAAGTTGAAATCTCCGAAGATAAACGTAGGACAACGTGACAAAATAGCTAGGTCGTCCTGTAGGTAATCAGAAAATATCGGTAATGCGTCAGAGGGCGATAGTCAACCCCTACGAGTATTGTCTTGAACTTAAAGGAGCACTTTAAGCACACCCAAACTGATTCCAGCACACTTGATACTGAGATAAGTCGGTTGGGAATATCTTTTTCAATACCGATAAGAACACCACCGCCACGCCGGTCTGTTCTGTCGCAACGATAAATGTTAAAGTCCTGATTTTCGCCTAAGATTTCCCAGTCATCTATATCGGGAGAAAGCCACGTTTCCGAAATCAAGATAATACTCGCGTCACATGGGCTGATTGAAGAACATAAATCATCTCGTTTGGGCAGACTACTTCTAGCGTTAGCATAAAGAACGCTGATTGCCGTGGGTTTAGCTATCAGAGTCAGCGCGCTATTACTCCCCGAAAAATCCTGCCTAGTAAGGTCTACAACAGATGCAGTTTCAGAATCGCAAAGTCCTAGAGCCAATATACAGCTAATCATAGCGCAGTTTAAACGGTTGCAATTGGTCTTTTGCGAACGCAAGACAGTGACGGGCTGTTCAAGTCGTCATAAAAAAAGTCTTCAGACAAGGAAAACGGTGAGCCTTTCAACTTGAACGCACTTAGCGAGACTTGGTTTTTCTTTTTACAAGACGAAAGCACGACGATAACCGGTCTAGTTTTATTTGCATGGAACAGAAGTAACTAAGCTCGGAGATATGATCGGAGAACCGATTGCTATCTCCGATATTGAAGTATGACATCGTGTTCCGACTAAAGAAATGAGCAAAACAAACGTGATAGATCAGCTTCAACGCCGACAGAAAAGAGATAGCGTTCTTAACAAAGCGAAGCAAAAACGGATAACTTGCCAGGACCTCGGCCTGAACGAAGAATCACCCGTTTCTGTCAACGAGCATTTGTGTCCCGGCCTCTATGAAAAAGTTGCTCGGAATGGCTGTGTCGAGGAAGCATCGATTCCAGTGGCGATATGTCTGGGTGTAAAATTGCAAGATTCTAGGAAAAATACCTTAATATAATCTGTTAACCAAAAAAGAAAAAAAAAGAATTTGCCTTGGCACATTTTTTTTTTTGATATGGCTGTAAATCTCGGTACCATGTCACTAGAAGATCTAAGTGATTTCTTGAAAATCCAGACTAATACAGACATAGCTTTTTCCATTTAAATGTGCAGTCTGGACGATCAAAAGGAGATGATTTTAAATTTTTTTTGTTCAATCAAAACTCCTTTTAACGTTATAACTTATAATGTTAACAGAAATATGGTATAAGGATGATGATGATGATGCTCTCGTTTTTCAGGGTTATAATTTTTTTCTTAAATCGCGACTACGGTCGTGGAGGCGGTGCGTCACTGCAGACTAATGCTTCCGGCTTCGTGCTCCTCTGTAATTACTCTGTTGTTACGACGAACTATGAAATACTTTGTATTAGAAGAAAACTGTTCCATTTACTCTGTCTTATATCAACCGCCAAATGATAATGTTTCGGTGTTTATAGATTTATTGGAAGAGTTATTTTGTTTTGCTAATGAAGAAGGATGTACATTGTGTCTGGGTGGTGATTTTAATATAAATATGTTCGAAGCTTCCCGACTCACAGATTACTTTGCAAGTTTGATGACATCAAACAATTTCAGTAATGTCATAATTCCTCCAATTCGCGTTTCATGCTCAAAGTCAACATTGATCGATCTATCCATAACCAATGACTGTGAAGACCACATGAGAGGTGGTGTGCTGGGCTATGGGTTAAGCGATCATCTCCCTACAGTTATGTTCATTAATAACAATGTACCATGTAACAAGGCTATTAACAATAATGTAACAATGTAATGTAACAATAATTCCAGTAATGTCCCGAAATATTAGCGCTAGAACACTCGAAAAGTTGTGAGAAAAAATCGGGGCTATCAACTGGAGTCACGTGTTGAGGGAAACCGATGTTGATGAGTGCTAAACCTCTTTTTAGACCTGATAAAAGACGCACACTATTATTCGTTTCCGTACAAGGAAATTAATTCACCATAATAAGAAGTGCACAAAACCATTGGTCACACTTAAGTATTATAAGATTTTTTTCTTTACGGCAATTTTTAGGAAACAAAATAAAAAAACATGTTGCTAGAATTTAAAAAAAAAACAATGTAGAAACTTTTTAATACAGAACTGAAATGAGCTAAACACCGCTCTTATGCAGATTTATTCGACATATCTTGTTTAAAGCAACCCGAAGTCGTATGGAAACAACTGCACTCCTTAATACGGAATCCTACTCGATAGAGCAGTCACTAGTATAAGTATAGGCGATAGAACTATTTCTGGTTTAAAACTTGCAAATATGTTCAATGATTATTTTGTGAGCGTGGGGAAAAGTACTTATAACAGTTCTGCAGCAAATAATACTCCCAAATAAACGAAACAATGTTTTTAAACCCATGTGACACAAAAGACGTACTATCTACTTTCAAGAACATATAAAAAAAAACAGTCCTAGCCATGACTGAGGATTTTTCAAATTGGGCCGGTGAAATTTGTAGCTGACTTGCTATTACCATATCTGTACATTCTTATACTGTCTTCCGGTATATTTCCTAGAAGGATGCAAATTGCGAAAGTATCCGCAGTGTAAAAAGGTGGGGATCGAAATGACAAAACTAATTATCGACACACTGAAACCGATTGAAAAAATTCTGCATTCTCGACGACTTCATTTTTTTTTTTTGAAAAATACTCACTACTGATTGATTCTCAGTTCGGCTTCAGGAAGCATAAATCTACGGAAACTGCATTATTAGTGCAGAAGGAAAATAATATTAGAAGATTTTGCGAAAAACTCTAAATGTTGGGTATATTAATAAACTTTAGCAAAGCTTTCGATAGGATAAATCACCAAATTTTTCTAAATAAACTACAACGTTATGGCATCTGAGGTGTCCCATATTATCGCTCAAAACGTTTTATTTACAATACCGATCCCAATATATGTTCAAATTAGAAATTATGTATCTACTACTGAACGAATTTACTCCGGGGTTCCTCGGGGTAGTATTGTAGGGCCTCTATTGTTTCTCGTGCACGTGAATGATATAGTAAGCCTCGAAAATTCCGCTAAATTTATTATATACGCAGACGATGCTAGCATCGTGCGTTTGCTTCCCGCACAACACTCGGGGAGCCAATCACCGCAACTTACGGAGGCAGCTCGGCGAATGATGATGCCGAAACATATGTTTAGACCGAAAAACGCGGTCTGAGTTGTGACATTAAGCAATGCAAAACGTCACGCTTGCAGTGCTTAATGTCACAACTCAGACTGCGTTTTTTGGCCTAAACATAGGTTTCGGCATCGTCATTCGCTGAGCTGCCTCCGTAAGTTGCGGTGATTGCTCTCCCAGTGTTGTGCGGAAAGCTAGACACACGGGCTCTTTTAGAGTGTACTTACTTCCATAGTAAACGTATTTTAGATAAATTAAAAAAAAAAAGATTCTTAATACCGCCAAAAACTAAGGCAGTCCTATTTCAATGTCCGGGATCATGTGTTCGAATATCACGCGATTTGTATTTTGGGTGTTGACACCATTAAGACTCTCGGTGTTATATTTTCTAGTCATATATCATGAAATAATCACGTAACATACATTCATAAAAAAAACCTCGTAAAGTTGTCAAGATTATGAATAAATACAGGCATACACTCCCAGCAAACATCAAAAAGATTAATTTACAATTACCTTTTTCATTCCGTAATCTGCTATTTCCATTTAGTATGGGGAACAACTACTAAGAAACATTTAGACGAATTGCGTCTTTTACAGGAAAAGGCTGTTAGAATAATTGAAAATGTACCTCGTGATTATCACTCTCTTCCTGTTTTTGTAAAACATAAAATCATCGATAAATATAATAGGCATTCCTCTAGATTGATTTTAAATTTCCCACAATCTGTAAGAAAAAAATATTAACACAATCTTAGACCTCGCTAAACTAGAAAAAAAAAAACGAGTCAATTTATTCATCGCATCATAGACACCCCTGGCGTGTTCCTGCATTTAGAACAAATTTCGGCACTCAAAGATACCGCTACCAATTACCGCTCTTGTGAAACTTGCTATTTTCTCGCGACATTGATATTTACTCTGTAAACAATAGTACCATACAAGAAATTTTGTAACACAAAACCATTATTTACGTTTCTGATAGCTCTAGATGTGTGTACTTGGGTGCATGTATATCTTCTTTTTTTTTGTGATTGTTATATACTGTTTTTTTTTATTTATATGTCAGTACCGCTGCTGCCTTGTATTAGGGAGCTGGGACCCGTCAAGCTGCAAACGTGCAGCTTTTTTTCCAGCGTCATTGTCACGAATTTTTAATTTTATGGCAGAAAAAAATAAACTGACTTGATTTCATATCTATCCTGAGGGCACGCTCAACGTGGGAGTCATCAAGAGAAATGCCGATATGTTCGTTAACAAGACTCACAATATTTCGCTCCGATTCTGATCAGGATTCTTTCGGCATATCTGGTAAACCACGAAAGATAAGGTTGCACCGTCGTGAGCGATTTTCAGCGTCATCCAGACGATATACTAACGAAGACATAGCGGCCACCTGGCCAGTAACGATCCTGCTTAAATCGGCGACATCTCTTTTTATCGAGGTAATGGATGAAAGCTCGCTTTCAATGGGCGCGTTAAGTCGGCGCTCCTTTACTCCCTACTCCGACGCTCCGAGTTTCATACTCCGAGCGCAGCAACTAAACGACGCATAGCGTACAGGAGAGCGACACACCGCGAGGCTGCGTTCTATATCTAGTCGAATGGGTCCAAGTTACCCCGGCGGATTATGTCACGTGACAACAAAAATATAAAAACGCTGGACGCGGGTAGGTTTTCAATAACCGTGCACTTTTACCCTAGAGTTAGATCGAGTAAGTTTTGGAACACGGTAAGAAGCTATCGACGGGCCACACGAGCTCCTACCAATCGTGGATACGGGTGGCAGAAGCCGAAAACATTTCGCAGATAAATAATTAGGGTAGGCCCGTGTGGAGCGGCAGAGTTTAAAGCAAAAAAGACGGCGACGTTATGAAGTTTCTACGAACGTTTTAATATTTCTGAAAGGTTTGAAGACTCGCTTCGTGCACATATGTGAAAGGTTAACTTTAACTTGGCCTATCTATTTATTGTCCATGCATGCTGTTCCGATTTAAATTAAAGAAAACATTATTGAAGCCGCTCGTCGACGCAGGAAACCCTCAAATTTGTCAGAGGTTCCGTCGGTTCCGTCTGGCAGCGAGATAGAAGGTACGCCGATACGGGCACGCCGTCGTTCGATAGCACGTCAATTCGTTTTTAGGCGGTATCCATAAACAAACCTTTCCCGCAACGCTAACTGGTGTTTCGGCTTTTCAATCTAAGTATCTTTTTTCGCTGCGGCTGGGCTAAGCATTCGGAGCAGGGCAGCGGTCTGACTGTCTTTTCATCACAACTTTCTGTCGCCGAGCTATCGGTGGCCGAGTGCGCTAGCGCACAGCAGCTCGGAGCATGTGGAGCGAAAGCTCGCGCTGCAGAACCCAGGGATCCTGGGTTCGAGCCCCACCCCTGCCCGTTTCGATCTGGATGAGCATCGTACCGGCGTGCGATCGTGTATCACTACGTGATGCACGTTAAAGACCCCAAGCTAGCGATTGTGCTGCGTTGGTTAAATTTCTCATCTACAGTGAGCGACTCGTCGCAACTCTGAAATGGCTGACCAACTACACGCTGTCTAAATATCCACACAACCCTAATTATTATTATTGATCGTCCTTGCGGCAGCTGTTGCCCCGAATCGTACCTCTTTCAACAATATTTGCTTCCAGCGATATTTTCAAGATACCTCCCCCACGCACAAGCCATTATTGGCTTATGTGGGCTTTATATTGTATTATTTTCAAAGAAAGTAAATAAAGATGGTTTTTGTATTGTATTGTATTGTATCTTCCACAATTGTAGGTGCTTCGCTGGTCATGGGCGGCGATGCGGCGGACGCCACCATCCTTAGCTCTATAAGGAGTATTCACTGGGCGCCATATTTGTGGGTGATGTCTATAGAGCGCATGCTCTGAACGAGCCCACATTAATAGGCTGCTAAGACCGGCAATCTGGAGGGTGCGAAATGCACGTTACAAAAAAACTGTGGAAGCTCGCCATCAGCACGCGCTCAGCAGTCGTGCACACAGCTATGGCCGCCAGTGGATACTCCCTATTGGACCGAATCCCCGTCAGTTATACCCCGTTTCACCTTATGTTGTACCGCAGCGAAGGCTACAAGCGCGAGCTCATAGCGTTGGCAGCTGCCCTTAATGCACGAGGGCTTATGCCGCCGAGATATTCCCCAGAGCAAGGACCTCGCGCTTGTAGCCTTTCGTGCGGTACATCTTAAAGCGGCCCTGCAACGACTTTTTTACTGTTCTTTAATCTGCACCGAACCTGAGCGCATTGAACATTGTAACTTAGTGAACTTTTTATTTTCTTGAAATTCGCTTCTCATTTTAAAAGCTATAGGCATATTAAAATTTAGAAAACAAGCTGAAATAACCTCCTTCGATCATGACGTTCTTGGTCCTCTGTCCCCCTTCTCCCGCGCCGGAGGATTCCCTTTGCCACCGTGACTGAGGAATTTGGGGAGGGAGGGGAAGACGGGGAAAGGAGGTGAGGCCGAGGAGAGAGCTGCCCGGGGACCTGACCAGGACCAACAACGTCACGATTTCGTCACATGCCGCGCGCGCTCGACACCACGGGGCGCCCCCGTAGGAGGAGGAGGTTTCCGAGTCGTCCGGTTAAAATATAACGCTCTGATATCTAGTTACTCTATCCGTACCCGTTTGGTTGCCCGAACCACAAGAGACGTGGAAACCGCAAAAAAGGTAGACGCTTAAATAGAATTGCAGGGCCCCTTTAACGTGAAGTAGAGTATAACTGAGGTAGGCTAGCTTAGTTGAACTGAATGATGGTTAGCGGCTTAATGACAGTTGGCGCTGCCGTGTACTCCGGCCGATCGCGATTAAGTCTACTGTCATTGGCTTAATGACAGTTAAAAGCGCCAATGCAACTAGAGTATGATTCAGTTCACTTCGTAACTACCACAGCAGGACAGGTAATTGCCATCTTAGATTTGACTGTGTCCTCCCCAGCATCAGCCTTGGTGGAGGCTGGTCAACGCGCGATTCGGTGGCTTGAAATCTGAGCAAGACAAGTGAAGGTCTACAATGGCGGTTGTAATCTGGCACGAGTATAAAGGGTCTATACAGCGTCGCTTCTGACGGCGTATCTAGCGGTGCTGTTGTGCAGCTATTCTAAGCAGAAAGAAATATCGCTTCTTTTTGTGCTACGAACAAACAGACATTGTTAAGGATTTGTCAAATAAACAACACGCTGGCCATGAATCTCCTAGAAGTACTGTAGAGGACATACGGTCCGTTTGAGAAAGAAATGGGTGGTTCCCCTTTTTGGCGTCTGTTGCGAGCCTTTTATTGGTCCTCGCGGATCGATGTCTGCACGTGACACTAAGTGCCACGAAGCGCTTTGTGCGACCCCAGCTCGGCTTAGTAGAATCAGTGCTTTGGAGACACATTTTGTATATTTTTGCAGTTGTCTCGGCGTTCAAAAGCGTTAGCATTATGCTCCTTTTCCGGTAACACAATGTAGCTGTAAAGAGCCAGATTTTCACGTTCGGGAGAATTAATAGAATGGAATGGTAGTGTTCAGCCTTTCCAGGAGTGGGAATGGGTCCTTCATTCCTACGAGTTGAAAGGAATGGTATTGTCGGAAACTCTAATTCTCGGAATGGAGTTGGAATGGAGGGGGGGGGGGTGCTTATTCCGCAACACCGATATAAACGTATGGCTGATCCAACAAGCACGCAGATTCCCCGGCGAGCTTCCTCGCGCCGCGCGCGCCGAGCGAGCCGCTCGCGCGCGCCGAAGCTGGGAAGCGTTGAGTGAAGGGCGTAAAAACATCGGAGTAGGCCACGCACCCTCGCCCCTAGGCTCACTTCCAGGCGGCGCAGCCTGTACCGCGAGCCAGGCGCTCCTCTGTACGCATTTCATTTTTCCCCGGTAGTACACGTTACCCCCAAACAGTAACTAAATACGTTACTCCTTACTGATCCTCAGCAGGAACGCGTTATTTCTCAAAAGTAGCAAGTTACTTTTCTCGCTACTTTGACGACCAAATGCACAACTGCTTTTGTTTCAATGTTTACTGTATTTTCAGTAGTCGTTGCATTTTAAGCAGTAGCTGCTGCCCCTAGACGTTTTCATCAGTTATGCTTCCCCACTTCATTGAGAATACATCTCCGGCGAAGCTGAAGAGTCGTTCTACTGCCGCGATCGAAAGAACGGCAGTGTTGTGCTTCAGGAAGAGCTGGTGAATCTGGGATTCCCATCTCTCTTTTGTTCTTTCTGCATCTAAAGTTCCAAGTTGACAATGGGTTATCTGCCGACGAAAATAATCCCTGGAGAAGGGGAACAAGAGGGACACAGGACAAACACAAATCTCCAAACACAGCATGCATTTAATTGCATTATAAGCAAGGGTTCTGTTCCTTCCCGTGTTGGCAACCTCCGGGTTTACATTCGGTCTGTACGCGCAACGTTACTAAAACCCTAGGTCGGGAAACTCACCCTTGAAACCGGGACCGCTGGCGTCCACCGAGACCGAGCTAAATACGATAACAGCGCCACCTTTTAGCGACGAGTTGAAACATGAAAATTGCTTTATATGGCTACTGCTAGAGTCACTGAATGCTCCCAGAGTATACCGAAACTCTCAGGTCTACCTCAGGCTCGAGGTGCCAAGATGGCGGCCCAGTGTTTTTTCTTTACTGTGCTCACCATGAGCTTTTAGAAAGCATGTTTTTGCGTAAAAACAAATAGAAAAAGCTCTTTTTGTAGGAACGTTTATTGGAGATTAGTACAGAATGACAGGCGCGTGATGTTTTCTAAAATCTTTAGTTAACAAGGTTTTGTGGCATAGGATTAACATTGTTTTTATACACCATGTCTCACCGGTGCTTTCAGGTAGCGCCCGACCTGGGCGCGTCCTAATTTCGGTAGTAATTCGTGGCGCGTCTGCTTGAGAGACGGGGTGGCATCCCTGAAACCCGTATATGTTTCGGCGCCAAAAAGGAGGATTAAAGCCAAATTAGAAGAGTAGCAGTGGCCGCTATCGAATGCGATACTCCGGAACCAATACAAGCAGCCGTGCAGTTCCCCGAGTGGCCACTGCGGGAGAAATGGCGGCGTTGCGATCGCCATTAGCTCGGTTATCAAGTACAGATCGGTGCCACTTTTTTAGAGCAGGCTCTATGGGAGTTTCCCAACCGAGTGGTTCTGGAAACGTCGGTACCCGATTCCAGAAGGTTTAACCAACAAACCTATATTGTGTTCGCTGGGTGAAGGAGATTCCCAGCTGTAGATGTTTGACTAGCTGACGTGTTCAGCGACAAACATTGGTACGTCATACTCTTTAGTTTTTTTTCTTTTTTCGGGTCGCCCATTTGCTTTTGTCGCAACTGATCCATACTGAGGTTGGAATTAATACGAAGCTGTTTAAACGGTGTTGCACACGTTACTCATCAAAAGTAACGAAATACCGTTACTTGGCCTTAAAGAAACCAAGTAAGTTGCTCGTTCCTTTTCTAGAAAAGTAACTAAATACGTTAATCGTTGCCGAAACAAAGTAACCAGGTAGAAGTAACTCGTTACCAGTACCGCGTTACGTACCGTATTTTCCAGACCCGGTGTAAGTTCCGCAGGGGCGAATTTGGGGTCCAAAATTAAAGCTTTGCTTAGATGGTCCGCACCCGGTGCATAATCCGCACCTGGTGCTTAGTCAATACGAAAATCTTCTCATGGCCGGCACCCCTTGACAAATGTCTGCTTTCTTAAAGGGGCGATGCAACGACTTTTGTATTCTGAGCAAATACCGCTTAGAACGGATCCCTGACGTTAATGACCTGTGAAATACCCGTTCGTTTTTCACCACACGCAATCGAAGTCGCAGAAAAAAATTAAGAAAAACGAGCAGAGTTCACCCCCTGAACTCGCAGCCAGAACAAGCGGCCACGTGATCTGGAGCCGATTATATGCCGCCAATGTTGATCATAACCATGCATTGGGGTTGGCAAGGCACAGGACCCGCGCTGAGTTCTAGACATTGTTATGGTTCGGCTGTTGTCATTGCACCGATTGGACACAGGACCCTACCCGAATGCTTCTCGAGCTATCGATTATCGCGAGCCCAAATCGAGTGTCCACGCCATGCTCGGGTCCAATCTATGAGCCGCATTCAAATATCGTCACTGGGCGGTACTGCTACCGCCCAGCTACGTCATCAGGTTTTGCGAAGGAGAGATTGAATGAAAATACTAGGTTTTGTCCTCGAAATTACAGCGCAACAAAGGAGTTTCTTGGTCAGTGGCGTTGCGTGCGAGTATCCTTGAGTCCCACTAGTGCCAGTAAGCTCGTGTAAAGGGAAAAACATTCTAATTGAATATCGTTGCACCGCCCCTTTAACTCACAAAGAAGCCTATACTATACATAAGTTATCATTCACATACTTTTTCATTCACAAAATCCGTGTCGTCTCGTCATAATCAATAATATAAAAAAAAATCCTGCATAGTGCGCAAGCGTAGATAGCCCGCACTGCCCAAAATTTAGAGTTTTAAACATGTATAGTCCGGAAAATACGGTGCATGCCTGATTCTGTCCTCGCGACAAAAACGGCCAAGCAGGAGGCCGCACCTTCCGCACACAGCACAAAGTGTTTTTTTCTTTCCATGAGGGTATTTAACATGTCCGTCATAAATCGCTACTTGTTGCAGTCCTGGAACGGCTTGGTCGCGACTACTTCTCGCAACAGCAAGATACAATCCGCCCCTCAGAACCGCGATCGCGAAGCTGACAGACGCGGCGTGGGGGCCATCTTGAATCCTGTCCCTCGCTGGCTCTCCTCTAGTCTCGCAAAGACTCGTTCTCGCAAGACCCGCGCGAAGGCACCGAACTAGGCGCACTACGTTTCTCGCAATTTTCGTAAAATAGAGCGCCTCCGCTAGCTTCGGCAGCTCCGCTAATTCTCCGCTAGCATCGCACATGCGCACTAGTGTCATCGTTCAAGCGTACAGCGTAGCGGGAGTGCCAAAACAATCTACTAAAACTCTCGATCTTTTTTTTTTTTTTTTTTTAAAGCAGCGGGCGGGCGCAGCCGAGTTCGCGGCGTCGTGCCGCGGGACACGATACAGGAAATCAGCGGCCCGCGGATAAGCACAATACAATCGGAGCGACAAGGCGATAGACGACGAGAAAGCCATCGGCAGTCTCCTCACGGGACTGCCGCGGTGACCTCGGCCTTGGCCGCGGGAGACCATGCTCGGGCCGCACTCGCGGCCAAGAGGTGGACTCTGTAGTCCCGGGGGCCATTTTCTCCGCGACCCGAATGACAATATCTTTTGGCGAATCCTTCCGCTCGCGGATAGGGCGTCGGAATCACGGCGCTAGATCTTCTCAACTCAGTCGAGGAGAAACGCCCACACCACCCGGTCATCGCGGCCGGCGATCTCGAAAAATTTCAGAGGCACGCGGCCAGCGTGCTCCCGCACTCGCAACTCCACACGTGCGCGTCTTACGTCGCGTACTTCACTGCACATACTTCGCCGCGAAAGTGCGAAACGGAGGGAAGGACGTTTGACAACGGCGTGCGCTCAAAACGGTAAGATTTTTTTTTTTACTGTAGTATTGTTGGCGCAGTGAGGTTTGGTTTGACAGTTCGGAATTTTCTGAGACGACCGGCGGCTACAATATCAGTAGACCCGATCTCAAGCCCTGCCGAACTGTGACGCAGCACTCGATCGTGTCCCCATCGTTAGGTGGCATGGCCTTCCCAAAGTTGCCCTTTCTCGCCACCAGTCGCGCTGACTAGCAGGCACCCCTGTAAAGGCGGCGCCTCGATCGGCTGCCTCGGGTTGCTTCGCGCTGTTTCCAAAACAAGCCCGTGCGAGGTGTCGGCAAATGCGCACTTCCCGCACGAGGTGCGGGCACATGCGCGCGCGCAGAAACCAGATTCGCGTCAAGTGTGCGCGTGCGCCCTGCCGACAGCAGCGCCACCGCAGCGACGTGACGTGAGCGCCGCGTGTCGGTGCATATAGCGACCGAGCAACCAAGTTTGGTGGAGCAGGTAGCGCCAACTATGAGAAATTTTCGCAACTCTGAGACGACCCGCGGCTGCCATCAGTGGTCCCGGTTGTATCGTGGTTGTAAAGGGGTTCCCTTAACTTTTCTTAGTGGTTAGCGGGACGAGCGTTCCTTTCCAGCGTTGCACGTAATAATTAATGTCGCAATCACAATTAAAAAACAAAACAAAAAAAGGTACACTTAAGCGTTTCTTATGAGTTGAGAATGCGAAAGTACGCAAGCCGCTCGTCCGCTGCCTTTGTCGTCTGCTCGTCCGCTGCCTTTGTCGTCTGCTGCGTACTAGCACGCGCGCGCTTCGGGATCTCGGAGGCCATGGCGCAGCGGCCAATGGGAGCCCCGTCGACGCGCGCCAGCCAATGGAACCGAAGGCGAATGGCTCCTATTGGGATCGCGGAAACTAGGAGCCGTTTTCGCGCTTCAAACTGATGACGTCAGCTCGCTCCATGAGACAGTTAATACTTTCGCATTGAAATGGCACCACGTGAGGCGTGGATGAGGCAAGAGAGGTAGCGCAGCTCCCCAAGAAGCTTCCGCCACCCTTCTTTCGTCCACCGACTACAATGAACGTTCTTTTCTGAAGCCCCTCGATGTGTTTGCGTTTGTCTTGCAAATAGCGTCAACTGCGCGACACTAACAAAAAAAAAAAGCCTTGCGTTTTTTTTTTTTGCACAACACTCACAGAGCCGATCACCGCAACTTACGGAGCCAGCTCAGCGAATGACGATGCTGAAACATATTTTTAGACCAAAAAACGCAGTCTGAGTTGTGACATTAAGGAATGCAAAACGTCACGCTTGGATTGCTTAAAGGGATGGTGAACCGAAATTTGGATTTCAGAAAAACAATGCAGGAGCTGTAGGCGGGACGCTACAATCCCTACAACACTACTCGTAAGGCGATATATCGAATGGACGGCCGTATTTTGAGAAAAAGAGGTCGAGATTGAACCAGGCCAACGAGGGGCGTGGCGTCAAGATACCTAGTTTCCTCCTCTCTTCGCTTCGCTCCTCAAGGCGGCGAGGCGGAGAAGACGCGAGGCCGTTCCCTCTCCTTCTGGGAGAAACATGACGTCAACAAACCTGTCAAATGCGCCTCCTTTTCTTGAAAAATACGGTCATCCGTTCGAGATATCGCTGCATGCGTGATGTTTTGGTGTTTGTAGCATCCCGTTGCACGCTTTTTCCGCGTGTTTTGTGGAATATAGATTTCGGTTCAGCATCCCTTTAATGTTAAAAACTCAGACCGTGTTTTTTGGCCTAAACAAAAGTTTCGGCATCGTCACTCGCTGACTGCATCCGTAAGTTGTGGTGATTGGCTCTCCGAGTGTTGTGCGGGAAAGTAGACGCACGGGCTTTCGTTTAGAGTGCAGTGTACGAGGCCCATGTCTCGAGCAGCCCTTGGAAACAGATGGCGGCGCAGCACTGAAATGAGCGGCCCTTGGAAACGAATGGCGGCGAAAAACAACCAACCTGGCTGGTAGGCACATGTCTTGCGCGTTTCCACAACAATGGTTGGCGGTACTTCTAAGCGTGAATCTCATCAGGGGACTTTACATTTTTTCTGATGGGACTTTACCTTTTTCGAGTAACGAGCGCCATGTGGCGGTCTGTCTGCGAAGTAGAAATGAAGGGCGCGGCCCACTAGAACTCCGTTCGTCCAAACACATTGACATCATGCCGTTGTAGTACATCGCTTTTCATTGCTTTGTATGCCCCGTGCTACTGATACCCAAAAAAGAATCACCAAAAGAGACGAAGTACGCGAAATACAACGTTTGCCGCAGGCCACGTAGCCAGGGTTTCGTCCCTGTCCCTGTCCTGTCCTCCCCCTCCTCCCCTCTCCCCTCCCCCCCCCGCCGCCCAAAAAAGAATCACCAAAAGAGACGAAGTACGCGAAATACAACGTTTGCCGCAGGCCACGTAGCCAGGGTTTCGTCCCTGTCCCTGTCCTGTCCTGTCCGCCCCCCCGGCTACGTGCCTCGTTTGCCGTGAGGGATTGTGCCCTCTGAAAATGGAGAAAGCGGGAAGCAAGGCCAGGAGTGAGGATGTGCCCGGAAGCTTACTGGAAAAAGGTCCATTCGAGCTCTGGCCGCTGTCTGGGGACAGCGCGTGCACGCGCTCTACGGGAGTCTTCCTGAAAAAGGCGATGCACCTTCAGACGCGCTTTTCGCCATGCAAGCCGCGATATAGACCTTTTCCGCTTACTCTCGCCCCCGACCTTCAAGTAGGCATATCCGGTATGGGCGACGAAAAATATCAAAACGTTTCAACCTGCAAATAGTAGAAAGAATAAAGGGGAGGCAAAACGAAAATGTGTGACGGTTACGCTTATATCCTAAATGCATTCTATTGGCGTGGCAAAGGCAAAACAATGTTTTTACCCATACTGTTTTTACCCATCTCAACTCAGGCACGGATTTTGGGTCGAATTTTTAATTTTGACGAAAATATATATATGTTTTGGGGCCATTCCTATAATAAAAGAAGACGCAAACGGCAATTTCATCGAATTTTTTTGTTCTCAAGTTATGGACCGTTGAAGCGGTCAAGGTGGAAACTGACGTTTTTCCAGCTTATCGGAGGTGACATATTTCACTCCATTCCTTTTCCCTACATTTTACGCTACATCAATATAACCTTTTGGGAACACTCTAGACATAGGCTTTTTCATGCTAATTAAGCGTCTAGGTCATAACATGCTTAATGATTTTTTTATTTATTTGTCAAACCGGCTCTCTGCGACGATATTTGACGAAGTTCTGCAAGCTGTGCTGTGTGACTTAATCAACATATTTTTATGATCTTTATATCACCGTAAAGCTCCATTTAAGCTCTTTCTTTTGAGCATAATTTCGATATTTTGCGATAAGTATATAATGCGCTACATGTAACTGAAGAACGAGAATTTCGAAAAACTGGCAAGTTTTGAATCGATTTTCTAAAAAAACCTTACGTTTTATTTATTTTATTTTTTATTCACAGTTCGTTAATATAGCAGTTTATCAGAAACTACCAACAAAAATTGTAATACATTGTTTGTATGGCCGCTATTAAGACTCGAATCTCGTGCCATGAGCGTTTTGAACGGGACTTCGCACAGGCGCTCTGCTGAGCAGAATTCTTGCCTATGTAAGGCTTTCTATTTATCGTTAGCAGTTACCTCAACATCCAACCATAAACATTAATAAAATTTGGAGTAGTGCACTTGAAGAAATTTACTTCGAAGTCCATATCCACAAGTGCGGGCACAGTGCTTACTTCCTCCCAATACGGGGAATGCAGATCGTAAGAGAATTCCTCTAAGGCCTTTTGCTTTCGGCTTTGAGTTTGAAATACCGAACTTGACATGTAATTGTCATATTTTTTTTATGTCAAACAGATATGCAGTGCATATACATATGTACAATTTAGTATCTGACCCTTAGGAAGTACGGTTTATTTTGTGGGCGTACGGACTCTTTCGTAAAAATAACAAGCATTTCGTAGCGTGTAAGGCTTCAAACATGTTAAGGTTTCATTTCTATTTTCAGTGATTCATGCCGGGTTACTTAGACTTTTTCCTCTTGACTTAAGTTTGTCCGGGAGTCTAGATGTTACGTGTCTTCTCCGTCAATACATAGGGCGAAGCTCACACACCTTGCAAATCACGCCAGTGCCAAGTAAATAAACATTGTTAGGATAAATATTGTTGCTTCACTGGCTTTTACGCTCAGATATTGAGGTTAGTACTAACATTAAATAGAAAAAATTACATAGGTCGAAATTCTGCTCAGCTGAGCGTCTATGCGAAGTCCCGTTCAAAACTCTGACAACACGAGATTCGAGTCCTAATAGCGGCCATATAAACAATATATTACGATTTCTGTTGCTAGGTCCTGACAAATTACTATATTACCTAACTGTAAATAAAAAATGAAATAAATAAAAGATGGGGTTTTTTAGAAAATCGACTTCGAACTTGCAAGTCTTTCTTTAGAAAAACTTGCAAGTTTGAAGTCGATTTTCTAAAAATAAACCACCTTTCATTTCTTTCATATTTTATTTACAGTTAGGTAATATAGTAGTCTGCCAGGACCTACCAACAGAAATTGTAATATATTGTTTGTATGGCCGCTATTCGGACTCGAATCTCGTGCTGTGTGAGTTTTGAACGGGACTTCGCACAGACGCTCAGCTGAGCAGAATTTTGGCCTATGTAAGGTTTGTTGTGATTCGGAGAGCCCTTCCAAATAAAAAGGAAAAAAAAACAGGGCCGAGGCGGCCTGCTGGAAAGACGAAGTCTCACATGCCGAAGCGGAAGCGGCGAACACCGGCGGGCCCAAGGGCGGGAACGCCCCGGAAAAGATGACACGTCGAGCAAGGTCGAGGTCCAAACACGCACTTATTTATTCAGGGTCAACCCGGGGGAACCCGCCTGAGAGCACGGGCCCGATGGGTGAACAGTAGCGCCGCCTGGCTACAGGGATTCCTGTGGCAGTTCGTGGCACCACCTAGTTAGTGTGGTGAAACTTAAATGGAAAAATGTAAATATAACAAGGTTCTATTTAATGTTAGTACTTACCTCCATATCTGAGCGTAAAAGCCAGTGAAACAACAATATTTATCCTAACAATATTTATTTACTTGGCACTGGCGCGATTTGCAAGGTGTGTGAGCTTCGCCCTATGTATTGACGGAGAAGACACGTAACATCTAGACTCCCGGACAAACTTAAGTCAAGAGGAAAAAGTCTAAGTAACCCGGCATGAATCACTTAAAATAGAAATGAAACCTAAACACGTGACTAACACGTTTGAAGCCTTACACGCTACGAAATGCTTGTTATTTTACGAAAGAGTCCGTACGCGCACAAAATAAACCGTACTTCCTAAGCGTCAGATACAAAATCGTACATATGTATATGCACTGCATATCTGTTTGACATAAGAAAATATGACAATTACATGTAAAGTTAGGTATTTCAAACTCAAAGCCGAAAGCAGAAGGCCTTAGAGTAATTCTCTAACGGTGTGCATTCCCCCGTATTGGGAGGAAGTAAGCGCTGCGCCCGCACTTGTGGATACGGACTTCGAAGTAAATTTTTTTAAGTACACTACTCCAAATTTTATTAATGTTTATGGTCGGATATTGAGGTAACTGCTAACGATAAATAGAAAACCTTACATTGGTCGAAATTCTGCTCAGCCGAGCGCCTGTGCGAAGTCCCGTTCAAAACGCTCATGGCACGAGATTCGAGTCTTAATAGCGGCCATATACAAACAATATATTACAATTTTTGTTGGTAGTTTCTGATAGACTGCTATATTAACGAACTGTGAATAAAAAATAAAATAAATAAAACGTGGGGTTTTTTAGAAAATCGATTCCAAACTTGCCAGTTTTTCGAAATTCTCGTTCTTCGGTTACATGTAGCGCATTATATACTTATTGCAAAATATTGAAATTATGCTCAAAAGAAAGAGCTTAAATGGAGATTTACGGTGATATAAAGATCATAAAAATATTTTGATTAGATCACACAGCACAGCTTGCAGAACTTCGTCAAATATCGTCGCAAAGAGCCGGTTTGACAAATAAATAAAAAAATCATTAAGCATGTTATGACCTAGACGTTTAATTAGCATGAAAAAGCCTATGTCTAGAGTGTTCCCAAAAGGTTATATTGATGTAGCGTAAAAAGCAGGGAAAAGGAATGGAGTGAAATATGGCACCTCCGATAAGCTGGAAAAACGTCAGTTTCCACCTTGGCCGCTTCAACGGTCCATAACTTGAGAACGAAAAAATTCGATGAAATTGCCGTTTGCGTCTTCTTTTATTATAGGAATGGCCCCAAAAATATATATATTTTCGTCAAAATTAAAAATTCGACCCAAAATCCGTGCCTAAGTTGAGATAAAATCACCCATATATATATATATATATATATATATATATATATATATATATATATATATATATATATATATATATATATATATATAAAACAAAAAAAAACAACTAGGTTTAACGTTTTTGGTTGAGAACTGAGGAAAAACAATAATTTTCAACCTGTTTTTGTTTCCTGCGTTGCGAAATAAAATGCACTAGCGGCTCGAAGCAACCCTTAAAAAAAAACTGCAATAAAAAAGAAAACAAAAATATTTTTTAGTGCGACACGTTTATTAAAAAAGACAAGAAAAACATAACCACGTAAAATAAATTGTTTGCGAGCAATGTTTCCGCCGCTAGACGCAATTTAGGTGCAGAAGGGGGAGGTCGGAGCCCGCTAAGCCCCGCTCCGTGCTTACAAGGGGCCTACATCTCTCATTCGCTGGAGAGATGAGTGAAGCGTGAAAGGTTGGTTGGACATTTTAATCTCCGTGCTGTAGTAGTTTTTGAATCGACTATTTGTTTTAATGTTCGAGCAATAATCTAAATAGAGTCATTATTGTTCACAAAAAATATCCCGAAATTGCCCTTCCGTTTCGGATTCAAACGGTAACAAACATGGCTGTCGGCGTTTGCGGCGCGCTCCAACGAGCTATACGCTCGTTGACCTGGTTTACAGGGGTGGAACTCATGAAATGTACTTGGGAGCAGCCACGGGAGCAGCTGTAACAGCTCTTTTGGAGCAGGTTGGGAGCAGCTAAAACTACATTCTGGAGCAGGCTAGGAGCAGCTCAAATCAGTTTTCATTGCACTTCAGCTTGTTTCTTAGACGAGCACGGGAGCAATTTCAATTGTGCTTAGCAGCACAGATGAACATGAGTGGTTAGGAACCTAGGTAGATGGGATAACAGTGTAACAGATGCGAAAACTTGGCCTTAGTGAGAACCAAAAAGCAAGTATACATATGTTTCTGAAAATAGTGTCCCTGATATTTTCTGGGTGGCTTTCAGCTGCTCAAAATGCAAACCAGCACTGCTTATAGCACAACCCACACGTGCTCGACATAGTAATTATATGTGCGAACCACGTGACGTACGTAAGCAACGGACGTGCAGTTGCGCGGAGGAACAGGGCAACAAATTTCGAGTTTATCCTATTGTGCAACTCAATATCGAAGCAGCAGACTACGATTAACGGAGTTATCGTATTCGAAGCGATGAGCCAGAGCAAGATGAAAGTACGCCGAGCAGATCTACCGCTCGCGTGAGAGCTGCTGGCCGGCAAGGTTTCGGATCGGACCGCGTTTCAGTTCAATCAAATCACGATTTATCTCGCAGGAATGCGGTTTTAACTTCGAACGATGAAGCACTAAAAGGAATCTTTTGCTAATGTGTTTTCAACTGACTGACGTCCGGAACCCGGGCCGCAGTGCCTCAGGCAATCTGACGCTTAACGACTCGACCTCACCTCGGCCGACTTACTTAACCGCTTATGGTTGAAGAATAAGAATCCAGTCGCAGGTGATGTAGCGCTTGGAATCCGACCCCCGAATTTTTTTGCGCGCTTCCGACTCGGGATACACAGGGAAAATAAACGGAACAAAAAATTGCAAGGCCGACCAAGCTAAACGCGCTCATTGTTGCCAATTGAGTCGATAAAAACCGAAACCAAGACAAAATATAATTTTTTTGGCGCACGTTGTGCGATTTGGAGCACAATGGCGCGAGGTATTGGCTGTGGCGCAGTTTCCGCAAAATGGCGCAGGATGGCGCAGACAAATGCGTCTGGCGCAAAATGGCGCAAATGGCGCAGCCGTTCCACCCTTGCGTTTATCTTTACGAGTGCGATTCGTTCTGCATGCGTTCACCGAGGTGTTTAGAGGAAGATCTTCTCAACCGACCTAGTTTGCAGCAAACAACTGTCGCAAATACGAGCCTTCGGAAGCGCTCTGCGGGTGCTTGTTTTCGTAGCGGGACTGGCCCCACGTCGACTATGTTGCTCGATCACGCTTGATTTGTTTCGCTAGAGCTATAGTCATTCCGAATAAAGACAGATGCTGGTTTCCGTAAAAGCGACCCCGTTGCTCTGTGAAGTGTGCCACCGTTATGATTACAACCACGGTTTCAATACCAAGAAGGTGCCTATACAGACACGTAAAAATTTGCGAGCCATTTTAGCTGGAGGCACTCGGGCGTTCGGCTCGCATCAAGTTTGTCCGAGGTATGTTCCCGACATTTCGCCTCGAAAGCCAAGTTGCCCTCAAGTTTTGCACTGCACCTGGCCTACCAAAGCGAATATGTTGACGTCGCTTTTTAATTCTGCGTCAAGAGGCTCACTCACCTTGCTCGCGTATGCCATGTGTC
>JAZHYW010012615.1:0-13911 GCA_037355805.1 Ixodes ricinus | reverse complement strand
AAAATGGTTATAAAGCATCGTCTTGTGGATGAGGTCCGGTGACTTTCACTGTAAATCCTATCCAAGTGCAACCCCATATATCAATTTGAACTGGGGAGTCGTCGGATATGTCAGTGTTTTCACGTAACGAAATTCCCTGACCTACTCCCCTTAGTAGTCAGTTGGGGAAGTTTTATAAATTATTTGGGGAAACCCGCACAAGTCGGGCAATGATAAGTTTGGTAGATGCCTCGGAAGGACGTGGTGCCGGCAAATAACGTATTTATTCTAAAATATGCAGGTCGACCTCTTTATGAACAATGCCTGGCCATGCATTTCTCTACAACGCTCGAGGTGAGCCAATCATCGCGATTTACGGAAGATGCCCGGCGAACGATGAGGCACCGATGACGTAAAAACACAGATACGGGATCTGTGTGTATTGCATTTTTAAAATTCCAAACGTTATCTCTGCTTCGCCATTTGCTGGTTCCTCTCGTAAGTCTTAAATGATTGGTCTTCGCGGGTTCTGTGGGAAAGTAGACGCGCAGGTTCGTTCATAAAAAGGTCGACCCATTTTCAAATAAATACGGTACTATGGTCGCCGACCATTTTTTTGGTACTTCGCGGGGACCAAAAAAACGTCCAAATAATAGAGCACTCCGAAAAATCGGCAGATGAAAGAACTCGCCTTTACTACATCTAAGCGGGCTTAGAGAAGCCGTCAACAGTGCCTTGCTTCAGGTTACACCTCCGCTTGTGTTTGGCCTGTTTCTTTTAGCTTGGAGAATCGTCTGTCTTCTTTTCTAGCGTTATGGTAGAGTGCTTTTCGTGCTTGGCGATGCTTTGCAGTGGCGGAAGAACAGATGAAGCCACAACATCCAAGTTGGCGCAGTCCGAAAACACCATTCACTGAGACGACACGAGAGGTGCAAGTTCACGACTGCAGAAAGGCGAATGAACAAAATAAAATCGTAATAACGATAATGATGCGCAGCTAGAGTAAAGAAAAGTCTTAGCATGGCGTTACCTAGCGGTAGGACTTAGCAGTACTCTAGTCGCGCTCCCAAACCAAGCCAGCTCCGCCAATCCATGTTCAGACAACATAGAACCTAAAACGGCGGCTTGTTGGTGGCATTTACCGCCGATCGCTCGCGACGATTTTGTCCGAAAAGTTAAACTTTCGGACTTCAAGCTGTCTGTAACATTGGTCGTGAACGTGCACTATTTCTCTCGAAGTAGTTCATGGTTCCTCTTTTAGGTTTGAAATATATAACGAATCCAAATTGGTGTCTGAAAAATTGGTCGGTGACTGTACATTCGCTCGTGAAAAAAAGACTCGAGGTGCACCTAAGCACGTCTTAAGTGTTGGGAATGCGAAAGCATGTGCGCCATACTTCCTCTCCGCATGTTGGTGCACTGACGGACACGCAGCGCCATGGGGTGGCCGGTCGTTGAAAGTGATGCTCAGCATCAGTTTCAACGACCGGCCACCCCATGGCGCTGCATGTCCGGCGAATGGGAGCCTCGTCGACGCTCGCCAGCCAATGGGACCGAAGTGTAAAGGTGCCGTTGGCTGTCTTTGCACTTGGTTTCAAAGCTGGGAGCTGGCTTGACTGGGAGAAAGGACATAAGGTGCCGTTGGCACAGTTTCAAAGCTGATGACGTTGGCTCGCTCCATGAGACAGTGAATGCTTTCTCATTAAAATATGCAAGGCAACGGTGAACCCATACGGTGAACCGTCGTCCGACGCATGGTGCGTGACGGTGGTATTGACGCATGGCGGCCCGGTTGCAGGCGTCCCCGCTGAAGGAGAAGCTGGGCCTGCGCAAGGACTCGGTGCAGCAGAAGCGCCATTACAGGTCTCACGGTGGCCACGAGGAGTCTGGCAGTGCATCCGACGAGCGCCCCCGGGCAGGCGGGGCGGCGGCGACAAGGGCCGGGGTGGGATGCGCAGGGGGGTGAGTGTCTACTGGGGTCCCTCTTTGCCGCCGAGTTCTCGCTTACGCCGTCGGTTTAGACCTCGCGACTACGTTGCCCGGCAGTTTGTCCGCAAAGGGTTCTTCTACTGTGTCTTTTTTCTGTCCCAACGGTTGCCGCGTCGTAGTGTAATGCCTCGAGGCGCAGCTCCCGACTTACTTGCTAAGGGAGTGACGGTTGGGTCTACACATTAACGCAGCAGGCACCCGTTTCGCTCTAATGCCCTCCGCAGCCGGATCAGTCGGCGGACACTTAGGCAACTGCGAATTGGGTCACTGCGAGGACAGCGACATCTATGTTTGCTTGTCTTCTACAATGGTGTCTAACGGCACTTCTACAACCGCCATTTGACACCGGATTCTGGAACATACTTTTTTGCCACCTTGGGACCCTAAACACCATGGTCGGAGACGCTTATCGGTCACCACACCGGTATTACATCTCAGCAGGGTGTAATATAGGCAGGTGGGAAAACGAGAGCTGATTGGGTGACCTGATTGGGTCCCCGCTTCAGGAATGTTGAGAGAATAAACGAAAAACAAAATATCCTAATTTATTTTGCGGGCAATGTGACTCACTGGCAATTCATTTCATAAACTGTCCATGAACAGTGCAAGTTTAATTGAGCAAACTAATGATATATTTATTATGTAGGTTCTGTTTCGCCTGCAGTTTTACATTACAAGCTAAAATAATCGAGCATATTCGCAAAATGTTTCAGACTTCTCAGCTCGCAGCACGACAAAATGAAGGCAAGCTTAGAAGTCTGCTGAGGAGCTGAGGCATGTCGTGAATGCATCGAGGGTGTCGAATTCCACTCCGCCTGCGGATGTGTTCGGTGATCTAGCTTATACATTTTCGCTGTTTATGTGCAAACAAGGTAAGTTTTAGTGCGACGTGATTTGAAGCCAGCACTACGCTGTTGCTCTACACTAGTGTCACACCACGCCCAGCACGAGAGTCACCTTAACTCAACATCGCCCGCATTGAGTATCGCCGCTTTTTCTCTCTTTGGGCCCTAACTCTACAGACAATCTTGGAAGACAGCAGTAGCGGCGCATATCTAAAAAATCTTGGCCGTCCCCAGATGCCAACAAACACTGCCAGACAAAACAGCGCGTTTGGGAGCAAAACAAACAAAACAAAAAGCAAAGAGCACGCCAGACGTTTCACAGATTTCACATTGCCAGCCTCACATGGCTTGGAAAGCACATTGAAGTTAAGAAAAATGACTATAAATAATTACGTCGTTACTTCATTTTGCCAGGATTCAGTAAATGTTACTACTTCAAATAAAAGAATATCGCTGACACGGTGCATTTTCTCGCAGAGATCTGCACAAACCCGAATCCATCACCTTCCGTATGCCAACGCTCCATCTGTCGTAGGGCAGAGGTACCGTATTTACTCTATACTAAGCATCTTTTCTTTTTTTTTTTAAATTGCGATGCTTCACGAGGAGGGGGGGTGCTTAGATTTGAAGGACACTAAATGTTACGAAATTTCAGCAAAGAAACATTACCTAATTTAAGTAAAATAGAAGGTAAAATAGAACACGGAAGATGCAACAAATACGGGAGATTGTAGCTCTACTTGCCGGCAGAGCTTGCAGCACGCCATGCAGCACGCTTCACTCGATCACTTTCACTTGACGACGAGTCCTCGGTGCATCCGTCGGAGCTACTGCTGCTTCGGTTGCTTTCCGTGTCCAACAAGAGGTCGTCCTCAGATCCGCCAAGACTGTTCGTTATACAGTCGCCGACCGATTTTTCGGACTCCGATAATTCGGGCTTGGTCAATCATCAGCACCTAGAGGATAGAACTGTGACTTACCCCGTAGATATAGTGTATATTCATGACCAATTCTTCGGACAGCTTGAAGTCTGAAAGGTTGATTACAGTCTAAGCTCATTATAACAGACCAGGGGGGCTATGTTCGACAAATGTTTCGTTTCTCCTAAAAAGAAACGGAAGTGACGGAAGGAACAATATCGCGTCTGATTTGTTAGAAGCTCAAATGACGAAAGTTCCCTCTTTCGTCATTTGAGCCTCTCGCCAATCAGACGCGATATCATCAGTGCCGTCACTTCCGTTTCTTTTTAGGAGAAACGAAACATTTGTCGAGCATAGCCCTCCTGGTTACAACAGACATTTGGATATAACATACCAATTTGTGAAGTTTGGTTGGTTTCCCTCTACGCACCATTGACTCAACTTCATATCTGCATACAACATACTCCTTTTACAACAGACCGAAATTTGGGTCAAAATCAAGGTCTGTTATAACGAGCTTAGACTGTATTCGGACGAAATTGTCGCGAAGCGACCAGCGGGAAACACCACCGAGAAGTAGCCATTTTGAATTCTATGTGGCTGCAAATGGATTGGCTTGGTTTGGCAGCGCACCTTGAGTACTCCCGAGTCCTACCGCTAGGTGACGCTATGCTAGCTCTTTTTTTCCATTTAGCTGCACGTCATCATCATCATTATTATCATTTTGCCTTGTTTCCTCCCATCCCTTCGTGCCTCCGCCCCACTTTCACGTCGCCAGTCGCCATTTTGCGCTTGTGGATTTGCGTCTCTCATCTCGTTCCTCGCATCAGCAAAAAATGTACCTCCGACGACGATTACCGCCCGCAGCCATTGACAGTGGACATAACGAATGCAATAACATTGCTGTTGAATGTGTACGACGAGAACACGAGACTTGCGCAAATGCAAGCAGACATCATCACGAGCAGGTGTAACATGAAGCAAGCCACTATTGACAGCTTTTTAAAGTGTGTTTAGGCATAATAAAGGCAAGTTTTTTCATCTACCGAATTTTCGGACTGCTTGATTATTCGGACCCTTTCGGGGTCCCCCCCCCCCCCCGGAGTCCAAATAATCGGTCGGCGACTATACAACACGTTTTAAAAAACTTGACAACGACGCGCTCTTGAAAATCAGCTCCTGCTGCTTTCTCTATCGAATCATGCAGAACCTGTCCTTGCCGAAATTCTCGGCAGCGCTGTGATTTCCATTCTCTCCCATAAACAAGTTCACTGTTCTCTTGAACTTGGAACGTATAGGAAGTTCTCTTCGCACTCATGCTGACGCGAGACTGATCTAAGACTGATCAATAGCCGCCGAAATGAAATGATGATGGCTCCCTGACACCGACGCAGCAGACACTCCCCGAGAAGAAAAGGAGAAGGAACAAGCAAACCCTCCTGCTCGTGTGGTAACACAGCTAGTGTGCGCGGGTGCGCGATTCATGTGTTGCCATCTATCAAATGATTTGGAAACTTATTTCCAGCAATCAACGTTGCCAACAGCTCGGCGATCGCGGTCTCTCCTTCCGCTGAAGAACAGCTGCGTGCCGCGCTCAGATTTTGAATTGCTCAAAAGGGGTGCTTACATTTGTGTTCAAACTTTTTTTTACCATTCTGACTGGATACCTAACTGCTTAGAATCGCGTAAATACGGTACCGCCGAGCGGAAGCTTCCAGAAAGACACAGTCTGGTCGCACCGCCGCGGCAGGTTTCACCGGTCGTTTCCCCGCCTGCCTATCTTACACCCTGGTTCTCGGCTTGTTTCTTGGCACTCGTCTGGTGCTTGGTCGGGTCTGTAGCTCATGTGGCATTTTTGGCAAGGCTTTGGACTGACACTGGACTGATGTGTTCTCAGGCTGGCCGGCGCAGGGGATCGGCCTCATCGTCCGGCTCGGCTGGTTCGGTGTCTCCTGGGCGGCGCAGAGGTCGACAGAGTCCGCACGGAAGGTGAGACGGCTTTTCTGTTTTATTTGTAGCCGGTGTGGGATCCATTTTATCCCTGGCCGGTATGAATCTTCCACACCGTTCGCACAGCCTTGACTTTTGCTCGTGTCACCCGCAGGATGCGTCGAAGTCCTTCCCCCAGACACCGGCACATGCGGAGGAGGAGCCTGACCCCCGAGAGGCGGCGGCGGCCCTCCCCTCCCCTCCCATGCGGGAGGAGAGGAGGAGGTTCACCTCCCCTCGGAGCGCCGGCCACCGCCACGTAACCAGAGCCCCGGGATGCAGCGGGATATGCGTGAGTGCCCCGCCCGTAGCTCCTCACTTTTGGCGGTTTGCTGTCGCTATTCCTTTTGCAGTGAAACTTGCTTGTTGCTGATCCCCTTGTTTTGATTGTGACCTTCTTGTCGACGATGTTGTTGATGTGGGTTGAAGTACTGGAGTTGAAATTACGCCTTCGCATTCTTCGTAGCCTTTCCTGTGCATCCCTCTATTAATGCAGAAAGGAAAAAGACTATTACATGCTTTGTGTAGAAAGATAATATAAGTCAATGTGGCAAAGAGGGTGGGATCTTCGCCACGTGGACTCTTAATCTCTTCCAAGCAGTCGAGCTTGGAGGTAACCTTGCTGCTAACCCAAACCTTCAGGATTCGCTCGGTCATTCAGTAATTTGTTTTATTGTGCTAGTGAGTAGCCAATATTTTAAGCTCGTGGGATTTCCACTCCGGTTGAACCTAAGGAGGAACCGTCAGAGCCAGAGATGTTTGTACATTTTGCCATGTGCTACAAAATATCCAAATCGGAAACTGCAAGGTTGGGGAAACAAACCAAAAACGAGACCTGTGGTAATACCAGGTTGAAGCAAGCTTTAACATACAACAGTTTTGATTCCTTTCTAAGAAACGATGTAACCCTTGCCTGGTAGGATGGTGAAAAACCATCTGCAGTATTTCTTAAATAAAATAAAACAAAAAAAGTTTTAACATTCACTGTTAGCCCACTTCATATATTCAAAGTGAAAGTTCACCAGCACACCTCTTCTATCACCTTTTTTGCACATCTTTGGAACATTATATTTTTGTATCTCATTCTTTTCTCTTGGACGGTTCTTTAATTGACCGGCGTCGTCTGCTTCTGTGTATCCGTCAGGTCGGGGCGGGGGAGGCAGCCCTGAACCCCGGCGGGAAATGGACCTGCGCCAGCAGCGTCCCGTGCCGCCGCCCAACATGGGACCCGTGTCACCACCCTCAAGGGGCCAGGCTAGGAGGTCCCACACCCCCGCAGAAGCCCAGGAGGCAGCCCTGGCAAGGCACCACGCAATGGCCATGGCGCGGCAGCAGAACAGCCACCACGCGTGAGTGCCTTCTTTGGCCTTCGGGCCGTCTTCCACGGGCACTAGCTACGTTCGATTCACCGGCTCCAGCTGCGCTGGTCGCACGCAGTCCTTTTTGAGTTACGAGTGCAGCCTGTTGCTGCTTATTTCGGTAAAAATTGTTTATTTTAGTGTCAATTTTCGCTGTCTCAACCTAGAGGACGGTACACCCTAAAGTTTTCGCCACTTTCTCTTCACTGTGGGTCGGGAGATAAGCATTGTTTGCTTATCTCCCGTCATATCTGACGAACACCATTTCTGCTGAGGTCGCCTTTTGCCAGGGCCCTGCAATTCCTAGAAGTGGGTTATATTTCGCCATTTCTGATCAATAGGAGATCCTGTCAAGAGTAGGGTGGGGTTGTATTCCAGCGGTGGGGCATCTCTCAAAATATTACGAAATACTTGTGATCTGTGTAAATTGGTAAGTTCTCTGCCGGCGTTGCAGACGCCGGTTGTCTGAGTCTCGTGGTGTTTTGCACGTAGCAGACGAGAGCTGTCGCCATCCATGGAGCCGCGGCACGACGGCAGGAGAGCTGCCAACAAGAAGCAGGCGCCGCCTGTCCCGTCCGGCTCTTCGTCTTCATCGTCGGAGGAGGAAGAAGAGGGTCCTCCGCCAGAAAAAACGCGCAAGAAGGCGCCTCCCCAGGAATCGGAGTCGTCGTCATCTTCCAGTTCGGGCTCGCCGTCTCCCGAGAGGCCGCCACCGGTGAGTTGCCATTCCCTCTTCGTTGAATCATGTCGGCAGTCGCCACACGGCGTTGGCTTGCCACGAGGTGACATGTCCATGTTTACCGTAATACCCTTGAGTCATTGCCCGCCTTCCTGCCACCTGAAACTCATAAAAAAAGGGGTGAGCCATGTCTCGGTGGGTAAGCAAAAGAAAGTTTAGGAAAAGCTAAGAAAACAAATTTATCTGTGCGTATTTAGCACGGCTGCACAAGAGATACATTAAACTCAAAATTTGAATTAGTTTCATTGTTTTATGCAAGAAATGCTCAGGAAAGAATGTTTTACTATCGCAAAGTCCGTTGCTTGTATACGCGCGATGAACACCGCCGATCGGCATACAGCGCAAACGTTCGTTCCGTAAAAGCATGTTTCTAGCACGCTATGTTCTCTTCGGTAATAGAAAAAGAGAAAACTAACCAGGCGCAACGAGCGAGCAAGGGAGCGGACGAAAGATGCGACGAAGAGCGATGCTGGGGAAGCGGGAAGGTCGGCGATCGCGTTGGCAAATGCTTCGGCGTCGGGCCAAGTCGGGTGTTTTGTCAGTCGCGAGGAGTAGGCTCTTGTGCAACTTCCTTGTTTGGTGCATGCATGAGTGCGTTCGTGCACGGCATGCTATCAGCGTGGGCTGAGTAGGTGTTGCTGCTTAGCATGGTCGGCACCACAAACACTGAGCCGTTCCAGCAAATACAGTCGAATCTCATTAATTAGAACTCAAGGGGACCAAAAATTCGTTTGAATTAAACAGAGTTTGAATTAAGGAAGCTCATTAAATAGAGTACTGTATTTACTCGCATAATGAACACACTTTTTTCCCGAAAAATTGACACATATTAGGGGGGGGGCATTTATTACATGGGGTAAAATTTTTGCATTTACACACTTCGTGCAAATGTCATATGAGGTGCCATTATGGCACAACAAGGTACTGTGGCACGTCTCCAGTGATGGAGGCGCACCCACGGCTGGCCGGGGAGCACGCCACAATAACCATGCTTTATAAAATGCCAACCTTTTTAGGGCGCTTCTGGGGTGCCTTTTGCCGAAGAAAACGCACCCTACGAAGCTCACTCAGCACGAAAAGCAACGCGATCGTTCTTAGGCGATATATATTGCTAGTATCCGGCGGGCACGCTCAGGTAGATCTGCGACTACGCAGTAGTAGAACTCAGCGTATAAGAACTTGTACAGCAGTCCAACCCCCGAAGCCCGCTAGCACGAATCACAGCTGTGCCGTTCGGTTACGGATTAAATAAACTTAAATAAACGCATTTACCTCGGAGTGCGTGAAATTAGGCCTAACCACTTTCACGATTTTACTGTCCGAAAGTGGACCACAGACGACGGCTTGTTTGTTGACATCAATGCATCCGTTAGGCGAAGAATGGCCGGGGCTCGGCAATTCCTCCACCTAAGCTTTGTCAAGTGTGCGCGACACTTGGTTTCACGGTTGGTCACTTCTGTAACTACCGCAACTATGCACTTGCGGCCATTTTTACGAGAGCGGCTTGGCTTGACTTGGCCTGACCGCTTGGCGGCAAAAGAAACTGGCTTGGTTGCTTGCTAAATTGAATGCAATTCAAGACTCGCAGATCCGAAGATTGGAGGTGCATTGATTACGGGAGTGAAAAAAAAAAGTCAAAATATTGATGCCTGTTGGGGGGGTGCATTTTATTATGCGAGTGCGTTAATTGTGCGAGTAAATACGGTACTTACGTGTAATGTTGCATTGGGCGGCGCATGTGCACCGAGCTAACACATGAGTGACGAGTTTTGGGACATTTAATTACACCGATCACAAAGGTAAGTAATCCGTGATGCGTGCCTGTGCGCGGTTCCTCAGTCGAGAATAAAACAAACATCAGCTTGAAGCTTGGAGACTATAGTCGGTTACAAGTTAAGAAGGTAGGAGAAGCTCCTCCCACAAGCGTGGTGCGCCGGTTTCAAATCCCTCCGCAATCCAAGAAGAGTTCACTGGAAACGCTCCTTGTTCCACTTCAGTGGATAGATAATGGCCACAGAGTGGTGCCAACATGTCTCCGAACCCCACTCTTTTGAGGAAGCGACCTTTGTATTCATCGGAGAAGAAACTGAGACCCTGAGAAAGCAGCCTTTGTATCAATCGGAGGGGGAAGCTGAAATGCCCGAAAGTCGTCTCTGTTTCGATCGGAGGGGGAAGATTCTAAATTCTAACCTCCCTCTCGTGGCTTCCACAACGCTAAGTCAGAGTCGAAAGATACAGCAAATATGTACAGAAAGGCAAGACCCTCCTTGCGCGTTGGCCGCGAGCGTCACGGAAAACGATCGGACGCTATTGGATGTGGAGGAGGCGGAGGGATATATGATTCCCTTTGAGGGGCATTTGCCGCTACCTTCTTGACTTGTAACCTACTATAGCTTTAACGTGGCATCCGTCTTCTCGCCACAAACGGTCTTGAAAGTAAGCCCGTGGCGTTCCTTAAACCGCAACAGTTACCCATCCGATGCCGAACATTTTCCAATAGCCTTCTGGCTTGCGAACTCCATCGCCTTGGCTGCAATTATTGGCATGCTCAGTGGAAGGTTTCTGCTACGAACCCGTTTTATCTACATGGCGAGAGGCATCTTCAAGCTGGGGATGTGCTGACGTCCGTAGCCTCTTCCTGGAAGGTTTATTCTCCTTTTCATATTCAACAAAGATGGCCTCCCTGTTCTTTATGTATGTTGATAGAGTGCTCTTTGTGATGCTGTGTTTCTTCTCTATTTCCGTCTTGGAAAAGGCGCTTGGTCAACTTCTTGCCGTATCTTTACCTTCGTCTGTGAGGTCGTTTGGTGGGCGATACGTGCCCCGGCTCGCCATGACACACAGAATCGAGATAACACCAGTCACGCGCCCACCGAAAACACGCCGAACCGCAGCAATGCGCGAGTGCAAGGCAAGATCACGTAACTACCGCGCTCACGCCAAAGAGCAGTGGCGCAGCACCGTCACCGTGCAAAAGAGAGAATG
Organism: Ixodes ricinus; assembly: GCA_037355805.1. Taxonomy (NCBI): domain Eukaryota; kingdom Metazoa; phylum Arthropoda; class Arachnida; order Ixodida; family Ixodidae; genus Ixodes; species Ixodes ricinus. The sequence continues at coordinate 3,107 of JAZHYW010012615.1, read as the reverse complement.
ACAACAGCCGCTGCCAGCACCGCACCGCTCATCAGAGCATTCAAGGTTACCACGTGATTGGTTGTCATTATTACTTGGAACTGGAGACGGGAGTAGCCACTGGTGCACGGATTAGCGTGGCCACACAGCCGGGTCAAAGGTGCCGCCGCGTGAGTTAACCCGCTCCTGAGGGCATTGTCGGTGGCGCAGCATGTTTTGAATTAACTGGCGCGAACGTTTAAGTGGGGACACGGTGCAAGAGATGTGCGATTTTCGGTCGAAAAACGGCTTTCAGATTATTTCAGTTTCGTGTCTTAATATTGATAAAGAATCTATTTGCAAAATATCTTTCGTGTCTGTGCCGTAAAAAAGCAGAAATTCACATTTATTGGTACACCGGCGGCATTCCGGGAAACTTTCCTCAAACGCCATTTTCGAAGTGTTCGCGCGGCGAGAGGAATAGGCCTACCATACGTTCCCTTCCGCACTTTAGTCCGGCGCAGTGGACACCCACGAACTCTCCCAGCCGATCCAGCGCCGGGAAAATCACGCGACCTGCCGGTTCGGGCGGGAGCGACCCCAGGGAACTTCAAGGTCGCCATGACACTCTCTCAACGCTCGGATCGGCTGGAGTCGCTCCCGACCGTCCGCTGCTCGGACTGAAGGTGAGGCCGAGTATGCCAGCTGGAGAAGACGCATGAAGAGTGAGATGGAGCAGGGGTGGAACGGCTGCGCCATTTGCGCCATTTTGCGCCAGACGCATTTGTCTGCGCCATCCTGCGCCATGTTGGGGAAACTGCGCCACAGCCAATATTTAGCGCCATTATGCACCAAATCGCAAAACGTGCGCCAAAAAAAATTGTATTTTGTCTTGGTTTCTGTTTTATTGACTCGATTGGCAACAATGAGCGCGTTTAGCTTGGTCGGCCTTGCAATCCTTTGTTCGGTTTATTCTCCCTGTGTATCCCGAGTCGTAAGCGCGCGAAAAAACTCTGGGGTCGGATTCCAAGCGCTACACCACCTGCGACTGGATTGTTATTCTTCAACCATAAGCGGTTAAGCAAGCCAGCCGAGGAGAGATCGAGTCGTTAAGCGTCAGATTGCCTGAAGCTCTGCGGCCCGGGATCCGGACGGGACGTCGGCCAGTTGAAAACAAATGAACATAGATTCCTTTTTGTACTTCATCATTAGAAGTTGGAACCGCATTCCCGCAAGATAAATCGTGATTTGATAGAACTGAAACGCCGTCCGATCCGAAACCTTGCCGGCCAGCAGCTCTCACGCGAGCGGTAGATCTGCTTGGCGTACTTTTACCTTGCTCCTGTTTATCGCTTCGAATACGATAACTCCGTTAATCGTAGTCTGCTGCTTCGATATTGAGGTGCACAGTAGGATAAACTCGAAATTTGTTGCCCTGTTCCTCCGCGCAACTGCACGTCCGCTGCTTACGCACATCCGTGGTGCGCACATATAATTATACTATGTCGAGCACGTGTGGGTTGTGCGATAAGCAGTGCTGGTTTGCATTTTGAGCAGCTGAAAGCAACTCAGAAAATATCAAGGACACTATCTTCAGAAACATATGGTACTTGCTTTTTGGTTCTCATTAAGGCTCACGAAGTTTCAAGTTTTTGCATCTGTTACACTGTTATCCCATGTACCTAGGTCCCTAACCACTCATGTGCATCTGTGCTGCTAAGCACAATTGAAATTGCTCCCGTGCTTGTCTAAGACACAAGCTGAAGTGCAATGAAAACTGATCTGAGCTGCTCCTAGCCTGCTCCAGAATGTAGTTTTAGCTGCTCCCAACCTGCTCCAAAACAGCTGTTTCAGCTGCTCCCGTAGCTGCTCCCAAGTACATTTCATAAGTAACACCCCTGATGGAGACCCACGAAGAGGTGTGCCCAAAAGAATTTTCATGGCTCATCCAACGCTCTGGAAGTGGAGGCCGCGGGTGTGGTCTTCAGCTGCTCAGAAGAGTTCCACAACATGCAGTACACGACGGTACTGTGCGACGAAGACAGCAAGGCGTTCTTGCATGTTGCCAAGCCTGACGGCCATTTATGACAAGCAGGTCACCAAGGAAGACTGCATTAAACATATAGGGAAGCGTGTTTTTGCTGGTATCGACAAGCTAAAGAAAGCCAAGAAGGGCTTAAGAGGCAGGGGGAAGCTTACAGTAACGGCATATTATGCAGCAGCTCTGAAGGAAAGTGCTCCAGATGTCTGAAAGATGCAGCGTTCAGTGTTTGCAGGCCTTGTGCACTCATACTCGACTGGATCAGGAGCCCTGCCATTTTGCCTGCCCACAAGGTGAAAAGTCCTGGTGCCACTACAAGAGGCATCAGGCCCTGCTCAACGCTGGAAAGCCATTCATTTGCAAAGCCCCACCGTCTTCTGTTTAGCAGGGACATTGCTAAAGAACTTGTGCCCCTCCACAGCAGGTTGGCTAAAGCAGACCTCCTGGTACGCTGCTCGAGGATGCAGACGCAGAACTCTGGTGAGTCATTCAACGCCTTGGTATGGAAGAGATGTCCCAAGACAGAGTTTCGTCGTGTGAAGACTGTCGAGATGGTTGGAGTTCTGGCTGTTGTGGAGTACAATGCAGGCCCAAGGGGGCATTGAAAGGGTTCTGGACAAGCTAGGCGTGACCCCTGGCATGCACACTGCAAGCATGTTGAGAAGACTGCAATAGGATGCATATCAAAGGCACGTGCGAAGGCTCTTGACAGCTTCGAAAGCTAGCCACGAAAAGGCGAAAGCTTGAAGCTATTACAGCTGAACAGCGTTGGGTTGAAGATGAAGGCCCCACCTATGCTCCTGGGGGCTTTGTTTGAGCTTGTGTGCTCGGAAAATAAAGTGAGGCGCTTCCAAAACTTTGGGTTCATTTTTCTCCATTACGGTTTTTTCAGAATTCTGCCATCAGTAGGAAAGCTATCGTTTTGTTATTATGTAACTTGGATTCATTTTTATGAGTTTTCTGGGGTGAAATTTTAAAGAAAAGGTGGCTTTGAGCTTGTATTTTTTTATTTTTGTCATTTGACGTTTCGTGTGTCAACTCTGGTTAATTCTCTACTGTGCCCAAACTGTGACGGGTCTTCCCTGCAGCTAGAAGAAACTGGCAAGCA
>JAZHYW010012614.1:0-75927 GCA_037355805.1 Ixodes ricinus | reverse complement strand
ACTTTTCGTACGTGTGCTGTGGACGTTCTTCGTTTAATGCCGTTAAAACGACCCCCAAGCAATCGACAACTATAGACGCTGACGACCAAAGAAACGCACGGAGTGACGAGTCTGGAGCGTCTTATTATCGTTCAGAAGCGAATGAATTTTCGACAGTAGCCAATAAGAACCCTAAGGTCGAATCACGAGGAAAAAACTCGTGAGCATAGTACAGCCACTACGCGCGTCTCTCAAGGCTGACAGTGGCTACATGCGCCGAGAAACTGGGGAGAGGGGAGGAGACAGAGCGGACGTCGAAACGCCCGGGCTCTGATTGGAGGGATTAGTGGGTGGACCTAAAGCTAGCTGCCTTTGTCCCCACTGCACTCGTCAAACGCGTTAGAACGCAAGAGACAAACGCCGGACACCGGTGTAGGACGCTGGATTTCAGGTCTAGGTTTATTGCGTAGATCGAAGGTAACACATTGGGGAAGATGAGAAGGAGGTCCTAGAGTCAGAGACTGTGGACCTCCTTCTGTAATCCGTTCACTCCGCTAGAAACCGAAAAGTAACATCACTTGTAACGCCGTTACTTGTAACGTGTTACCGCCAACACTGCTCGGGATTGCTCAATCCACTCTCCCAACTAAATCTAGCAGAAAAATTGATGTGACGTGACCTGCAAGGCTCAGTTTCGCCTCGGCGGGGAAATTGATAAAGTAAGGGTTCTCCACTCCCAGAAACGACGCTTTAATATCTTCTAAAGAACTTTAAACGAACGCACCTTCATTAAATACCGCATTTCATGCATTATAGAACTTTACTGCCAACAGAACGTATCTCGCTGTACATGACCACTGAACCGACGAGCAAAATTGGCGTCTAGCTCTTTCTCCTGGTTGTGTCCATTCCTCAAAGGGCTTCTTCATCTTACACTCTTTCCAGGTGGCTCGGATAGATCTTACTGACCTACGGATCACCAGCTTTACAGGTCTGCGAGCGCCGTCATGCTCGCGATGGTCCACTTTGGGTACGTGCTCGTAGGCGACCGGCGAGGCAAGAAGGGGAAGGCGGAGCCTGCGCATGTAGCCTTGAACTCTAAAGGCCTCGTTCACGCAGCCGCGTCGACTGCGCTGCGCTGCGTTGCGATGTGCAGCGCAGCGACCTCGAATTGAGCTCAGTCAGCGGACGATTCGCACACTCGTGTTGAAAGTCGGACCGCGAGGGCCAGGGTTGCTGGCGGCAAACAACTGCGTCGGCTACAAACGCAGCTGTTGCCATAGCAACCTTCGCACTCGGTCGAACTCAACGTAAGTGTCTGAATCGCCCTTTAGGGTCGCCAGCAGCAACAGGCCTGCTTTTTAGCCCTAACCGTAACTCATATGATCGGTTCGCCCCTGCATCGCATCGCTGAAACGCTAAATGAACAGTGCAGGGAAAAGCGCTGACGCAGCTCTGTCTCAAAGCTATGGCGAAGGCTGTAACTTTCACCACAGCGTGCAGCGCTGCATGAATCACTGTGTTTGTGATACGCTACTGTGGTATAGGTCAAAGTCAAAGCTTTCCACGGGTTATGACGGTACTCCCAACTTTACTGCCAAGAGATGAGCTGAAATCCTTGTTTCCGCTTTAACTCAGCGAGCACAACTTGTCTTTGCAGTGCACGGTATGCTCTTCCTTCTGGTAGAAAGGGCCTGTGGTCGTCCCAACAGTCAAATTTTGACGACCCTGAGATGCCAACAATCTTCGGCCAGTGTCACCTTTTGCGCAAGGTTTCCTCGAAAGTTCTCGGAATGGCCATATATGAACGTCTGAATTTTTATTTTTCTTCGTGCACATAATGGGGTCACCATTACAGCGTAGCTTCCTGAAAGGCAGACTCGTGTCGAATGAATGTGAGTATGCGCTCTCCGCAGAAATACGTGGCACTCTCTTTGGCAGACAATCATGTTCACGTTATGGCTGCGTATTAAATCCTCGATATCCGCCTCATAAAATACACTCTCCGGGGTCACCGGTCCAACCCCCCGCCCGCTGTATTTTTCTCGTCAGACTCGCGCTCACGCCGCGTGCAGAAGCGAGCAGGAACAGGCGTCTGCCGTCCCTCCGCCGCCGTTGCCACAACGCTTAGAATCTGGCAGCGCTATCCGCAGTGCAGAGGCTGATCTCGCACACTTGTCTCTTGCTTTGAATACTGGCCGACTGTGCAGTCATCAACCGGTTTATAGGCCCTTCCGGTCGCGCTAAGCAGCCGCGAGTGCTTCATGACCGGCGGGGCTGTAAACCGGCGTTAAGCCTCTTGTGACTGCTTAAAAGCTGGTTCACACTAACTCACCAACTGGATCTTTAGTTCACACAGCCCCCGTTTTCTTACGTTACGCTGCGTTACCAAAGCTTTGCTGTTGGCTTACGCCGAGAGTCACCTGTGCTCGGTCGGCTAAGCGTGGCTACCAGTTCAAGGAGATAGCCTGGCACCGCGATCATTCGGGAAGCACGAATGTTTCCGTGACTACTAGCGTAAGGTGAAAAAAACAAGAAAATGGTGGTGTGTGAATTAGCCTTAGGCCGGTTGCACACACCGGTCGTAAGCGCACCGGTCGTAAGCGCGAGTCCCACCGGTTCGCTGAGCAGTAACTGCCATTACGCCCGGAGGGCTAGAAAACGGTTTTAAGGCTCTTGTGTGGCTGCTTACCACCTTCTGCCCGGTCGCGAGTATTCACGAGAGGTGTAAAACCGACTTTAAGCCTCTCCACGGTCGCAGCCGCAAGCGTGTGAATTTAGCGACGAAGTCCCGAAATATAAGCAACGAATGAAAACGCCATACAGCACACCAGCTGGACACTCCAGATATACCCGCTGATTAAGTTAAGGCTGGTTCACACTGTAGCGACCGGGCACTGACCGACTCCGTCATAATCGATTTTTGCGCCGCTATACAATCGGCAGTGCTGCTGCGCGCGGCTCGTCGTAAGCGTTGACAGATAGCGGCTTAAAAACCATGGTGTACGGAGTCGGTCGTTAAATTGTGGAACCAGCCTTTACCAAGCTTAGAGAATCGACACTCCATCCCCTGATTGTCTTGTGGGTGCAGACATTTTGGCGCTTATTAGTCCAGGGACGGTAAGCCAATTTTGGCAATCAATACTATCCGGAAATGCCACTTTCGAGCTTTAAAATGCGGCAATATAAAACTCCTGCGTTTTTTTGTTTTTTTTTTTCAAATGTAGACCGCCGGGACATTTTTGAGGGACAGCGAAAACCATTTCCCGACATTTCAGATAAAACTTCAAATACCTGGCATACAGTAACTTTAAGCCCCAATATGGCTTAAATGGTAGTCACTTTAAACTTCTTGCCTACTTATCGGATCTACTCTCTGAGCGACGCTGTCACTGATGGAGCACGCCTGCACATGCTTGGCAGGGACGCTCAAAGCACAGAGCTCGCCCTTAGCAGCTCCTGCGTGAAGGTCCTTCACACACTTGCGAGCTCTCAGAACCGGGTGCCTTAGAACCTCTTAATATCTCTTACAGACCAGAGGACACACTGCGCTATCTAGTGAGTAGCAGTTTAAACTTGACGGTCCGGCATATTTTCTATTTCTCTCGCGCATTATCCTTTCTTTCTTGCCTCGAAAAACTATTGTCAACGTTATAAACGAGTCTTTGTTATAGGTATTACGTACATTTGACCTCAGAAATCCTGCAAAACCTTCGTTCTTGTGAAATGCAGTTCCAGGGTCACCGCATAGATGGCGCCAGAGTGCCAGTGTGTTCTCTCGTCCTATCAAATTTAGGAGGTTTCAACAGCTTTCGTCTCTCTCGGTCGTACTCGGTTGCAAGAGTGTGAACGGGCCTTTACGCTCGCCCTTAAAATAATAGTTGTTTTTTTTTATTCACCCCAGCGGCCTGGTACTATCGTTGGTGTCTGGATACGTGACTGACAATCAAGGGTCGAAGGCGACCAGCACCGTCATGCTCACCATCCAAGCGTCATGGGTAACGCGTCCTTCGAATTTTTGGAGCTGACACTTGTTGTACTCACGCTAAAACTGCGATTTCAGACTCTCGTTCGGTTCCTGGTGTGGATCACCGAGATGACGCTGGGGAGAAACACCTTCTTATCCTGAACATGACCCGGTACCTCCCAGACCGTCTGTGGTCGCTGCCTATAACACCTCTGGATCCAAGATACTGTCCTGACAACATAACCCATCAAATCTCCGGAAGTTGCTCTCTCAACCGGCTTTCTACTTCCTTTCATTCGCTGTCGTGTGGCTTTGAGCTGCGCAATGTGTTTTGCCGTCAGAAACCAACACTTTACATTGAAATGCATTTTCTTGCACCGCACACACCGAGTGTGCCCGTGAAAAGGAATGGGGACTTTTCGCAGATAAATGAACCCTCCCATCGCAGTAACAGTAGAGCGCTTAAATTTCACCAGAGGCCCTCCTCAGCAGTGAAGCGCATGCATGGAAAGTTTCAGTTCAATGCGTTACTTAATCAGAATTTGGAACCGAATTTTGAAATTTTCCGGTTAAGGTGCAGCGTCTTTTGGTGATACTAGCAGTTATGATAGCAGTCCTGCGCCTCGTATCTTGGCATCGCGGATCACAGAAAGCGCGAATGGCGTGTTTGCATACAACGTAAATAAAACGGTGGAGAATAAGTGAGTGCGTTTTAATGAAAACAAAAAGTTCGACGAGTTTTCTTTTTTTGGGCGAGGGGAGGGGGGGGGGGCGTTGAGCTGTAAAGTATACACGCCAGTCAGAGACGAATCATTTTAGGAAGAAGAAAGTAGGAGAGAAAAAAATGACCGCATCTTCCACGTGGTGAATGATGTTGATTGGGGCGAAGCTCTCGTGGTGCTGATGATACTGATTTTATTTTTCATAGGTAGTGCTGATGGTGCTGATTTTTTTTTATTGCTCATAGGTAGTGCTGAGTTCCGGGTTGCGTTTCGACTTATTCTTACTGCTTTGTGGTCGGTGAAATGCAGAGCCAGTGGTTCTTCTAGCGGATCAGCTTGGATCCGCTAGAAGCCGTGGGAACGCATCTCCACCGCTTAAGTCAACTAGTCCATGTCAGAAAGAGAATGTGTGGTATGGAACGTGGTTATATACGCATTTGAGCATTTGCCCGCAGCGCCCTCTCCTGTATACACGTTGACCGGCTACATGCAACGTTTCATCCATGACAGAAACCCCAGCTCTTGAGTTACCCATCTCAGAGCCCCTGCTCGTCCCGCAGTCGTGGCCGAGTGGTTAAGGCGATGGGCTAGAAATCCATTGGGGTCTCCCCGCACAGGTTCGAATCCTGTCGACTGCGCAAACATTTTTTCTTTCTGCGTGAGCACGGACGCTGACGGACGACGACGGACGGACGGACGGACGGACGGACAAGGCTAGACCTAAGGAGCTTCGCCCCTAATAGGAGAGTGAGATTATCACGACTGTATTTCCTTGGCCCCCAACTTTATATTGGCGGAGAAGAGGTCACATGAGCAAAATTGTCCAAAGGATCTACGGTGAAGCGGCCTTGCAAAAGCTCCGAGCATTGTGCGAGGAACTTTTTTTTTTTTCGCTTAGCGTTTGCGAAATTTGCCGAAGTCTGGCAAGCTAGAAGTTTCTTCAACATTTGAACGGTGTATTTTAGGCACCTGTCGCAAAGTTCCGGCAAGCAGACGATCGACGTGAGGGACGCTTTGCAGCTGCGGCTGAGACCGCCAAGGGCGCGTGCGCGGCAGTGAAGCAAATGTATACCCTGCGCAGAATCGACAGCCATATGTCTATCTGTGGCTTATGTGACCACTTAGCTGCAACGTCAAGCATAGCCAGCTTTCGTCTGCCACCGACGGAAAGCAGCGATGGCCTTTCACGTAAAATGCCCAGAAATAACTTTCAAATTATAATTTTGCAGAGGAATTGAGCTGAAATTTTCGCCATCTGATTTTAGTCCATGGGGCTATGCTTCCGGTTAGGTTTCGGTGTTCTGGCGATGCCCTGTTCATTTATGGTCTACAATACACCCCTGAACGTTGTATCGAACAGACCTCGTATATTCCATGTACATAACAGCGTGTCTTCATCTTGAAGTTATTATTCTGGTTTTAGAAATCTAGTGGTTACACTGCTGAAGTACTATATAAGCTCCTACGCAAAATAGGCTATTGATCTGCTGTTCGATATTTCGTGGCTTCTGTGTGGTTTATAACACAGTAATTATATCAGGAATATCATTTTCAGCAATCGACCACCATCCTGACAAATTTAAGGTACAATTTTGTCAATTACTGTAGCGTGCACAACGAAGCAAAATACAACGCGTCTTTTATTTGCTCATCCGTGGGCGCCTCTGGCGCGGTACGTATACGAGGAAACTGATGTCCCACGCTTTTAGACAAGGCAAAATAAGAATGCGTTGTTAATTGTTTGATTGCGTATCTGTGATATGGAATTGTCACTGTTGCACGTTGCTATGGCATTGTAGTGCTGCATGTTGTCTTGTGATTAGATGCGGTATTCAGCACCTCGTGGCGTCCTCTTCCTATCGCTCCTTGTGGTCTCGGTGTTATAGTCGTTTCGAAGTTCTGCTGGATTCTGAAGCAACTAGTCGTTTCAATCTACTGACGTTTTTAGTGAAAGTTTTAATGTTTTTTGTTAACATGACGAGATCGGGCAAAGAGGATGTGAAGCCAAAAATCGGTATACTTAAGAAAAAAGAACCCAAGGTACTGCAAAGGGGCCTATTAGGTATCTGCGCGACCAAGGGTGTCGCTGTGATCGAAGTTCGCGATTGGCTAAAACAATTGATTCCTGTATTATTATAATGCATGCCCAATCGCTGTTGCCAATCATACAATGCCAATCGTGATTGGCAAATCCTGACAATCACTGCGGGGCAGACCCAAGTCGCTGCCAATCTTGGCGAGCCAAATCCTGGTCGTGACGTCGGGGAAGAGAACCGTAAAGGGGCGCCACCGAAACATTTCGGCGCTAATAATCAAGCCCGGTTGTTCCTGAATATAACAAATTTTCACATTGTAATTTTACATTTGTAACAGGTATAGTCACTGACAGAGTGAGAACGGCAGGGCGTATCTGTCGAATGCCCGGCCTCCAGCAGGCGCTCGTTGCCTTCCGTCATGCTTGGACTGCGCGTGCAAGCTCGAGACTTACGAGACGCCGAAGCATTATCGTAGGCAGGAAGCACGCGCTGAAGGCTGAACAACCGAAACTCCTCCCTGCCGTTTTCACCGTGTCAGTGACTGTAGTATGGCAGTATTGATCAAGTTGTAATCTAGCTTGATGGTATCTTGCCTCACAAACCGCAGATTAAGAAAAATATATATATTCGTCCGGATTTTTTACAGTGCATTACTCGGGCGCCGCAAGAGGCAATAAACATGTCCTTTTACTTATTTATTTTATAAAAAGCGCGGAATCGTGTTTAGTTTCGCTCTGATGTCAACTTACAGCAAACTCTGTAAACTTCAAAGGGAAAGAAATTGCCAATGCTTTCGACCGCTACAAATGAGTGTTTAGCGGCAGGGCTTGAGCGCATTTTTCGTCTGAGTCGGCATTTATTGCCGCTGCACCATAATTACTCTTTTTACGCGGAGTCTGAAGTGCAGTGGTACTCACATTGTCGATCCTCTCAACCAATTTGGAAAGGAAAGTAAAAAAAGCACGTTTTCTCACAGAGAATTTCTGCGCGGTGAGGTGAGCGTCCTAAAAGTGTGGAGTGATTTTTGCAACGGTTGGTGAAAGTACAGTATGACATCGTAAATAATAGGCAGGGCTAGAGTAAGTCTGCTCAAACCGCCTGTGTATAACCTGACAGAGGATGTCTGACTCTTCCTCTGACGACCGACGAACACTTTGTTCAGCTGCATTTAAATAAAACACTCCGCTCAATGTGGCTCTCGTGACTCGAATGGGCGACATGTATACCTTAAGGCCACGGTCCCAGTGAATGTGGCAGTTTAGGTACTTTTGGCAGGTCATTACTCATCTCCTTTTAAATACTGTTTTGTGGGATTGATGTCATTTGAAAGGCAATGCAATCCTCTTTTCATTTGATATTATGCATGTATTGGTTTATACTGTTCATGCGCATTTGTAGCGTTGCGAATATGATGGCGCGGACCCTCACTTGCTCCGCTGGTTCATGTTTTATGAACGATTCCTTAAAGATAACACGGTTCCAATAGAGCAGTTTTGTTAAGATGATGTCGGAGCAGAATGTAACGGTATACTTTTTTGGTATTTGCACTACTTTGTTTTTTTCAGCTCTCCAAATATTGCCCTAAAATTGACATTTTTCACCAAAAATATGTTTTTAATGACAAGCGCTAGGGCAATAAAATTAGCTACAGATGTAGTGCTTATAATTGGTAATATGCAGAAAAAAATTTAATGTTGTGTAAAATTTTTTTGTTTAGATATTCTATATCAAACGTAGCACTTTTTTGTGCTTCGAGTCATGGTAATTCAAATGCCGCTGAGTAAATAATTAAACTATGGTAAAATCTTTTATAACATTTAGAACTACAATAGTTGCCCAAGAGGTGGACGGTGGCTTTTTTTTATTTTCAAAGTCGTAACGCTCCGGGACCCCTTCAAACTTACCTGTTTTTGACGCACATCTTTTTTGGACATCAAACAGATTTATTGGCATCTAATAACATTTATTTTATGGAATAGATATACATTGCGATGTATTAGATTTTTCCAATGATCTTGCTTTGGTTTCTTGATAGTTGTAGAGCTTAGCTAATTTTAAAAACAATTAAAAACTGTTTGGGTGTTTTGTTGCGCTACCTGGCGGATGGCAGACAAAACTGCTGATTTCTAAGTTCAAAAAATTTTCGAGGGCGGCGTTGGCGTCTGTATCATCATCAATCTCCGTGTCGTTTTACCTTCACATTTAGAAAATATATTTGAAGATTTACTATCGATAAATGAACGGTTTAAGTACTGGGTCAGGTTAATAAATCTAAGACAAATAATTACACAAGCGTAGCGTGATATAAAGTGTTCATTATTCGATATAATTGAAATCAATAAACGATAAAGACGAATACACACGTAGCGCGGCGCGCGTGTGTACACATTCATACACACGCGCGCTTTTGCTTGAGTGGCGACATCTCAGCCATTTTTCCGCCCAATCGTTCTTTATGCATTTTGAAGTGCGCGCAATCCTGTGTCACTCAGCTCGAGCGCGTAGCTTTGGCTAATGCATAGACGCCATTTTACCGCCCAGAGTCTGCACCGAGTGCGCCAGAAGCGTCACGCGGTGGCACATTCAGGGCAACAATGGATGTCTTCACCCTGAGACAGACAGACATGTAGGCACCCTAGAAAGAATACACCCGAGTTCACTTCATGCCTCCCTATTGAAAAAACCAGCTTAAGCTGGTCCCAGCTTCAAGCTCGGTTATTGCTCCATCATGCCCAGTTTGGCATGCTGGTTCATCCGGTCATACTGGTCATGCTGGTTGATCTGGTCCCAGCTTCAAGCTTGGTTATTGCTCCAGCATGCCCAGTTTGGCATGCTGGTTGATATGGTCATACTGGTCATGCTGGTTGATCTGGTCCCAGCTTCAAGCTGAGTTATTGCCCCAGCATGCCCAGTTTAGCATGATGGTTAAGCCGGTGGACTTCCCCACCAGTTTAACAAGTTTAAATTGATACACAGGATAAACAAGCCAAACTCTTCAGAAAAGCCAGCTCGGCATCCGATTTATTATTTTAGTACTCGCGGCCTGCTCAGATGAGCTCAGATGCTACACGTCCTCGGCGCTTACACAGTACTAACCGACGCAGACAGTGGTTCTCGGTGCAAAACAAACAATGCTATTACAACTAGATTGCTTATCTCTCAACACGAGAAATACTAGACACACGCCAAAAGCAGGCAATAACAATAAAAATACAACACGGATGAGAGAAGCGAACCTGGGTCCCGCCAGTAATGGGGGCGAAGCGGCCTCTTGCATAGTCGGGAGAAGCGAGGAAATCCGTGTAGCTTGGATGGCATTGGCGATACTCCTCGGCACCACCGTCATTCACGAGCACACACACGTTCGAAGACACGTAGCGACGCCTCAGTCGGGGCGTCCGCCTTCTTCCCGCGTTGAACGGACTGCCGCTCGCTGTCTCCTCAAATCCCGCTTCGCTTGCACCGCCGTTCAAGTAGTCTCCAAACAACGCGCACGCAGCCGTCCCTTCGAAAATCTGCCCAAGATAGCCAAACGTGTCTCAAATTCTCCGTTCCTACCACTCTCTCTCTCTTCTCGCACACAAAGGAAGCTCGGAGCGCGCCTGAAGCGCCCGGTCGTCTTCCGAAAACGAGAGGACAAAGAACAGGACGTGGCCTCGCCCCAGCCTAAGCCGACCTTGGCGCGCGCGCTCCCAGCAATGCCAGCTCGGCCACCTCTAGCCGACCTTGGCGAGCGCGCTCCCAGCAAGACCAGCTTGACAAGCTTGGACCAGCTTGGGCCAGCTCCTGCACCAGCTCGAACCAGCTTGACAAGCTTGAACCAGCTTCAGTACTAGCTCAAACCAGCTCAAGTACCAGCATGCCCAGCTGCAGTGCGAGCTCGAACCAGCTTGAACCAGCTTGACCCGCTCGAACCAGCTTGACAAGCTTGAACCAGCTTCAGTACCACCTCGAACCAGCTCAAGTACCAGCTTGCCCAGCAGCAGTGCCAGCTCGAACCAGCTTGAACCACCTTGCCCAGCTTGAACCAGCTTGATTACCACGTAGACCAGCTCGAACCAGCTTAAAAACCAGCTAAACCAGCTTGGCCAGCTTGATTTTCGTGCTGGTTTTTTCAAACACTAAATGAGCTGCGCTTAAAGTATCGGCACTCCGTTCCCCAAAATTGTTTTGGGCGCCGCCATTTTGGGTCTTGTGCAGAGCAAACGCAACTGCCGATCGTCATGATCCAAAAGTGCAACTTCCTCTGCATTAGATGCGGTGCTAGGAAGCTGATACAATATTGCTATGCTCTGTCGCGGGTTGTTTAAACATTCGTGGAGGACGCGGCGTTTCCTGTGATTTTAGATAAAGCTTCAGATAACTGGCAACCATGATTTTAAGCCACAATATGGCGAAGTGTCGTTACTCTGAAGCGTAGCTAATTTACTGGCACTAGCGGGAACAATGAGGAAGAGGCAGGTGTCAAAAGGTAGTGGCTTGTGGAATCCACGGGGCTCACGTCATGGCCCCTCCAGGTATTACAAGCTTCTTGAACAAGGGCATGAATAGTGTCATTAAATAAGCTATGCTTCAGAGTAGCGACACTTGGCCATATTGTGGCTTAAAATCATGGTTGCCAGTTATTTGAAGCTGTATCTGAAATCACAACAAACGCTTTTCCGTCCTCCACTTTAAACAGTTTGCGACAAAGCAAAGCAATATTACATGAGCTTCCTAACACCGAATCTAATGCTGAGGAAGTCGCAATTTTGAATCATGACGATCGGCAGTTGCGCCTGCTCTGCACAAGCACCAAAATGGCGGCGCCCACAACACTGTCGGAGAAGAGTGTGCCGATACTCTAAGCGCAGCTCATTTATTGGCCCTACTTCCCGCGAACCTCCTTTCCCTGACTGAAACTGAAACTAAATATGAATAATACACCATTATTATAGCTTATTTAGTTTCAACCACCTACACATAATGAGAGGAGGAAACGGCCGGGTAGGAGAAACGCGGGTTTTATGTGCGACTGTTCTAATCAACGTTAGTTCTAACCGTCTCAAAAGAGAGAACGCGCGAGCTTGCGCTGGTTAAAAAAGACGGTCCAAAGAAAAGAGGCGGAACGCTGTGTTCTTTGTGATTGTGCGTCTAATTGCAAATTGTTGTGTGTATGTTTATACAGCCGGAAGTTAGTCTGCCTTAGTGGGCGTGTGTATCAGGTGTAGATGAGCAATTTAGCCAGTGCGGTACAACCGCAAACCTGGGGTCTTTAACGTGCACCACGCAGTAGTGATACACGACCGCACGCCGGTATGATGCTCTTCCAGATCGAAACGGGCAGGGGCGGGGTGGGTTCTGCAGCGCGAGCTTTCGCTCCACGTGCTCCGAGCTGGTGTGCGCTAGAACATGCACTCGGCCACCGATCCCCCCCCCCCCCCCTCTTATATAAGTATTTGAAGATCGACGATGGACGTCGATCGTCTCGAGGTAATGTAACGTAATAACATTATATAAATAATAAACATATTGAAGGATTGAACGACTCAATTTTTCAATTCTTGGATTGTAATATGGCGGTAGCCTATTGTACTTACTGTTGATGAAGAGCAATATGAGGTGACGAGGTAATGATTAAATTATGAGGCTCTATAAGGACTACGATATTAGTGGGTGTCGAACCACAACGTACAGTGCCAGACTTGTTTCAAGTATCGTGTACCCAAAGACCTTTCTTCACCCGCAACAGAATATGGCAGAATCAATGAGGATGCTGCTTTACAACTGTACGTGGAACAGGAAAACTGCAATGTGCAGAAGTGCGGCTTATTCGTTAATATGAAGGACGGATTTCTAGCAGCATTCCCTGATTGACTACTTGGAACAAATGGCCTCATTTACGTAAAGTGTCCCCGTTCCAAAAGATTTTTGAAGCCTACTGAAACCGCAAAGGAGTATGAAGCGAAAAATAAGAACATGGAGCCTGGCGTGAAAGGTCCAAATCACCACCATAGCCTCTACTACCAAATACAAGGGCAGTTACACAATACACAAAGAGAGTTTTGTGATTTCGTTATATTTACACTCAAGGGCATTGATATCCAACGTCTTCAGAGGGATGACACCTTCTTGTCAACCAACATAGAGCCTTTTCTACTCAAGTTTTACATGGAAGGCCCGACTTCCACTGAAATCCCTCACGTAGACGAGTTGTCCGACCGAATAATCTGCCATTACTCCCGATCTGGGAATCTCTCGATCTTCATTCATGGCCATAGTATCATATGAGACCGAGGGGTGCGGCTCTTCGTCCGCCGAACATTGCTTCGGCGGGTGTTTTTACCGTGTAAGATGAGACCGTCGCGTGCTGCTGGAACAAGAACCTGGCGATTCTTCACTGAACTGCTTCTTCCGTAAGCTTCAAGAGGGCTTTTTTCGTTTCGCACACCATCTGTTCTGCTTGCCCGTTAGTTGCAGGATGGTATGGTGCACTAATGTAATGCCTGATGCCGTTTTTTTTTTTTTTTTGGGGGGGGGGGACTTGATTATTTTATTTGAAGCAAGATATGGCGCGTTATTAGAGAAAAGTATTTTCGGTAGGGCAAAAGTAGGGACAAGAGAGCGTAGAACGTCAATGACGCGTTTGGACGTCGTGGCAGGCATCGTGTAAACTTCCAACCACTTAGAGTACGCATCGACCATGACTCCGCAGATGCGGATACGTTTCGCCACCTACAGACTGAATAGTGGATCGTTTTAAGTTACAGTTCATGATGGCGCTGGACTCGAGGAAGCTTTCGACTCTTTCCACAAAGTTAGCCCAGGTGCCAGCACTTTTGTCGAAAGTGGTAAGTGTTCGAAACGTCGACAACGTCGGTAGCCACGTTGCTTGACACTGGACGCTTACCATTCGCTGAGAAGAAACTTGCTTGTTCGTCTGCCACGAGTCGTCCGATATCAGGTCATCACAGCTACTCCATCTCCCGACAAAACAGGTCGTCATTGTCCGCATGTCCATAGTTAGCAATCACGTGAACTTATAAATTCCCATACGCTCATAACTTGCCGTCGCTAAACGCCGTTCATTCATAGTTTCTTCATTGCAAATAAACGTCTTCCTATTTATTCTGATGGTTTTCATCATACTCCTCCTAAGCTGTACTTACAACATTATATCGGTACTTCCGAAAATATTGCAACGGCGTTTGTCTTCTGGGGAACTATTGGGAGGAGATCGAACAGTCACGCCTCTGGCGGCACGCTTCAGCTGTGGGGACAATTTGTTTGTTTTTGATCAGCGATATCGATGGTGACGATTCGAATGGCCGCTCCTCGTGCCACCAAAGCACTGGTAAGAGTGAAGCGCTCGTGTCCAGACCGTGCATGGCGAGGTGCAATTTCTTTGTTATTCTGTGTTTGTAAACACCGGGCTGTGGGGACAACTAAAGTCACTGGATCCTGGGAAAGTAGCGCCATTGCCTTCCCTACCTGCTAGCCGGACACAAACGGATACTAACATACAGACGACCCAAACCTCGCAAGGCGATTGGCTAATCGGTCTATGTTGCCATGGAAATCGCCATCTTGGTCCATTTAAATCTTCGAAGCTTCCAGGGGTCGTTCTAAACCAGTCGCGCCAAGATCACCATGGAGCATCATCGTACTGGAAGCGTTCCTCGCCAATTTAAGAGTCTTTGGCACTTTGTATGCGATCAACTTATTAATCATGGCCATCTCCATGGATCTCTTACAATTATATTGTTCTTCTAGCGTATTTCAAGACAGTAAACTTATTTTTCAGTGCCTCCAAGCACCGACACAACATCTGGTGGTGGTACGAAGGTGAACGCTTGTTTCGCCGGTGTGTGGTTAGCAAAATCTTGGTATACAAAAAACGACTCCATAAAGCTACCCGTCACCAGCGAATCTAGATCGGCTCACCAAGAACGGAGGGGTCAAGGAGAAATTGCTCATTTCACGGACCAAGATGGCGACCACACGGGGAGCTTGGCGTTACTTTCCCAGGATCCAGTGACTTTAGGGACAACAAGCTCGATAAAGCGCCCCCTATAGTTCGATCTCCTGCCCAATAATAACAACCTTTACAAAATCTTCCGGATCCCATGAAACACAATATTTCGTTATGTCACTTTTCGGTCGTCATTATAATGGTGAGGTAAGTACCGTAAATTACGAAGCAGTTTACTTGACGTCCGCTTCCACTGGTGTCTTGGAATATTGAGTCTACTGAGCGTGCATTCCTGCAGAAGAAGTTTTCATTGAAAGAATATTGACACGTCAATCAACAATTGATTCCTTCTTGGTAAGATTTATTGCGAAAGCCCGTGGCAACCGCCGAACCGCATGTCCCTATATCAGCCTGACATTCTCGCCTACATGCGTTTGCTGGGCCACGCTACTTGAGCCAGCTGAGCACAGCTGGCAGCGGCGCGAGCAAGGCCACGAGGGGAACGTGATGGTGCTCGAGCCATCCCACCGTGAGCCAATGTTTCGGCCACCCCACGGGTGCGTGTCGCCATCTATTGGTTGAACTAACGCCTTGTTCAAGATGGCTGCCGTGGGACCGCAGCCTGTAAGGGGTAGCATACCATTTTAAGGTAATATTGGCCAATTAAGGCAGCTGTGAAAATGCATGATGACATCCATTGCAAGAAGTAAAACGCAGTAAAAATGTTCCAGTTGTTGTTTTACTGCGATGTACAAATCAATGGCTACTTTAACAGATAGGTATTCTCTAACATACCCTTCTGGGGACCCGCCAATTCGTCGAAAGCCAACTCATCGACGGTCAACTCGTCGACAGCCCATTCGTCGAATAGGCCAATTCGTAATACGGCAATTCGTTGAAGGGCAACTTGCCGAAAGGGGCAATTTGACGAAGGGCAATTTTTCGAATGGGCTGAATGACGGTCCGAGGTAAACGTTCGTGGTTTCTTGTTATTTTTTTGACCCAAAATTTTATTTGTGTTCGGGTAAGGCACAGTGCCCTTGTTACGTTACTTAAGACGGGGAAGAAATCACAAGAGGGCGAAGACAGGACAGAAATTTGAAGTTTAGAAATGTGTTCCTTTTTGTTCCTTTTCTTTATTACTTATTGTAATGAGCAGCCGGCAGAACGTCGCCGCGAAGCGGCGTGAACAGGTAAGCCAGGTAAGTTGACATTTTCTTTTTTTTTTTTTTTTAATGAGCCGCCGCAGATTGTCGTTTTTGAAGCGGTATGAACCGCTGGGCCAGATAAGTTGTCGCGCGCCCCAAAATGATACACGCGCGACGTAGTGACCGTCCCCCAGTACACCGTGAAAGCGGCGAAAGCGGCAAGTTGTTACCTTCGACGAGAAAGAGCAGACTGGAGAGTCAATCAAAGCCAAAATTATAAATTTAGGCTTTGAAAAAGCGGCGACCAGTTGGCCTCTTTGACGCGCTTTTTTCGACGAATTGCCCTATGACGAATTGGGCTATTCGACGAATGAGCCGCCGTCGAGTTGACTGTCGACGAGTGGGTTTACGACGAGTTGGCCACCCATCTTTCTGCGGTCCCATATTAACGAAAATGACAAGTCCGTAGTGGAGCAAAACAGTAATACAATTAAATGAGAAAGGTTATATAATGCAAACGAACTATGTTGTTACTTAGCACTATTTTTTAAGAAACTCGATCTATTAAAGGTGCCTTGAAGAGGTGTCTGAGATCGCCTAAGTATGGCGATAACTCACTCTGCTGGCACTAACCTAAATCATGACAATACGCCGCCGATTTCTGTGTTTAAAAAAAAAAAAAATCAAAGATCGCAACACGCCGGGGATTTTCCTCGGTGTGTTGCGCAACAACCAGGGTTTCTGTCAGCCAATAGCAAGCGAAGGATCCTTGCACCTCCGACCGGTTGAACAGCGAATTGATCTCTCGAATGCGCGCGGCTCGTTGCCCATACAGCCCGGACCACGATTCAACCCAGCGAGCGCGGGCTCGAGAGCTGACGACCTGAACCTGACACATCACTTCCGGAAGACAAAACAAAAGACATAATGCGCTGTTTTGGGGACAATTATTGCAGTATTATGTTCCCTATGGGTGAAAAATTACATTTTTTTACTATTCTTATTGCTTTTATCATCCTCAAAATCATACACATTTTGTAATAAGAGTGTTTGCAATATCAACAGAATGTCGCGTTTTCATTGGTCACATGTCGCTCTGGCCGCCAGAAGAATGCCCCTTTCATCGCCGGACATGACCTCGGAGAGTTCAATCTTTGACAGTTTTTTTTTTTTTTTAATAATGAAATGGGCCGCGCATCGTTATGATTTATTTCTAGAGATGCTTAGAGACCGCAGAGTGAGTTTTCGCCCATATTCAGGCGATCTTAAAAACTTCCTCAGGACACCTTTAATATTATAATTCTTAATAATTCGCAACCTTCTCCGTTATGCTAGTTCTAGTAAAATTTCGAGGTATATACATCGTTGATATTGAGAGTAAATTTATCACTAGGCACCAGGTGTAGATTACATTTTTGCATTATGAAATAGTGACACTGCTTTTAAGTTCCCGAGATGCAGGAAAATGACACCACGTCGAGATATAGTTCGTTTACAGAAGGGGGTGGCCAGAGTGACATGGGGTTAGAGCCGCAGACAAAACAACAAAAGTTCAAAAAGCCGCAGGGAAAAAAGGGGTGCAGGCTACTTTTAAAAAGAAACGATATGGAGGGAACAGTGCTTTTCAGGGGACAAGTATAATTTTTGACTACAACAAATAACACCAAGCAGCAGAACGTTACTTTAACCGCTAATCAGAAATGAATCCCTTAGCAAAAAGAGGCCATACTTGAAACGAAGTTGAAATATATTGAATATGAATATTCATTTCGTATTCATTCTGCATTATTTTGTCCACATTGGAAATACGCGCGTAAGGTATTCAAAATATATCATAAATATTAATCAAAAATGATTTTCGATATACCAAAAATATAATTCATTCCCTCTCAAGATGCCAATTGTGTATTAAAAACCGGCTACACAATTTCTTTTTCATTTTGGATTTTTTAGTAAATGGTGCCCTGCGGTATTTGAAGTACATTTCAATACATCTCACAACTACACATTAGAAAGGAACACAAACACAAACACCATGACGCACTGAACACCTGAATCACAGTCCTGTTGACTGCTCTAGAGCCTTATATAGCATACATATTGAAGGTAATCATTTGAGCCGGTGACCACCTCTGCACTTATTAAGGTTCCAAGTATTCAATCTTCTCCTCGGGAGTCTCTCAAAGGGAAAACAGTGTTTGTAGTTCGTGGACGATATCTCATACTAAAAAGCATTGGTACAACTAATAATATTTCGGCGCAGTCGCTGAAACAATATCCACAAAAACGGCTCCTAGAAGAAATGTTATTGCTTCTCTGCATAGTGCCACTCAGGACGAAGCGAGTCAAGGCAGTTTTTTCACCTTAAAATGGTTATTTTGCCGTTCTTTACTAGTTGACTATTTAATATGGTCGTTAACGTCACTATATTAAAGGGATGCTGAACCAGAAATCTGGATTCCACAAAACATGCGGCAAAAGCGTGCAACGGGATGCTACAAACACCAAAACACCACTCATACTGTCACGAATGACAAGTGATGAGGCGATAATAACTGAAGAAACTAAACGTTTAATGGGGCGAACTTGTGCCCAAAAGTAAAATAAGGAAACAGAAGATAATAACAGAGCGTCGCGGGCGTCGAAAGCGGCGAAGCAGCAGAATCGAACGCTGAGGCGAAACTGACTGCGGCTCGCCACGCGGAGCCCCTTATGTACATGCGTGGGCTTCTAGAATAATCGGCGTGGAAAGTTCGTCGCGTAGAACATTCGGACCTCGAACAAGCAACAGGATTCTAGAATTTACCAGAATACTACTTTGCAGGAATAAACAAAAGATCCGCCGGTCCCAGGAATCGAACCCTGGCCTTTCGCGTGGGAGACAAGCGCGATAACCGTTAGGCCGCGCGCTCGCTGCCTGCTTGGCCAGCTGCGCGCGCGGCATTACTCCCCCTTTAAAAAGTGCATCGCCCCGATGCAACACAAAACAAAACAAAACAAAGCAAATAAAAAGGGCGGTAAACTAAAGAGTCATTTGGAACACACAAAGTCCACAGTCCTATCGGGCGTAGTACGGCTTCATGCGCACGACGTGGACGACTTCTGGTCGTGGAGGGCGGCGTGATGAAGTCCGTGTTCCGTCGGGCATCACCTCGTAGTTCAGATCCCCGAGTCGTCGAAGCACTTTGTAGGGTCCAAAGTAGCGCTTCAGGAGTTTCTCGCTGAGACCACGACGACGGATCGGTGTCCACACCCACACCCTATCTCCGGGCTGGAAGTGGACGTCCCGACGACGAAGGTTGTATCGGGTAGCGTCGACACGTTGTTGATCTTGAATTCGGAGTCGGGCGAGCTGGCGAACTTCTTCGGCTCGTTGAGCAACCACCTGGGCGTCGGGGCTCCCATCGTCGGCTGGTTCATGGGGTAGCATCGCGTCGAGCATGGTCGTTACTTTCCTGCCATGCACCAGCTGGAACGGGGTTACTCCTGTGGTCTCTTGCACTGCCGTGTTGTAGGCAAATGTAACGTAAGGCAACACCTCGTCCCATGTCTTGTGCTCCACGTCGACGTACATGGAGATCATGTCGGCGATGGTTTTGTTGAGTCTCTCTGTCAGCCCGTTGGTCTGCGGGTGGTACGCCGTGGTACGCCGATGGCTGGTGTGGCTGAGACGAAGGATTTCTTGCGTCAGCTGGGCCATGAACGATGATCCACGGTCGGTAATGAGGATTTCGGGGGCGCCGTGCCGGAGGACAATGGACTCGATGAAAAACTTGGCGACTTCCACAGCCGTACCCGATGGAAGGGCTTTCGTCTCGGCGTACCGCGTGAGATAATCTGTGGCGACGATTATCCAGCGGTTTCCCGACGTTGACGGCGGGAAAGGGCCAAGTAAATCCATTCCGATCTGCTGGAACGGCGTAGACGGCGTAGACGGGGCGGGGGCTTGCGGCGGGCGTCGTGCCATGGCAGCGTAGCTCAGCGTCGGTTCGTCCGGTGCCACAGTGGTGACGGGAACCTCTGGTTGGAGCGCCCGATGCACTTCTTCTCGGACAGTTTCGGCGATAGAAAGGGTTGGCGGACGACTGGCAGTTGGCAGCAACCTTCGCAGTTCCTCGCGGACGACCTCCCGGATAATTTCCCGGATGTCCGGCGTACCCGGAGTGTTTTCGCTGTTAAGAAGCGCGGGTGCAGCGACGCCTGGTTGACGCTGGTAGTGGGAAGCGCGCGCTTGAGGGCGCGCTCGATGTTGGTTGCCTCGGTGACGAAGGCGTCAACGGTTGCCGGCGGGTTGCGGACGAGGCCTCCGAAGATGTCGTCTCTCACCCCGCGCATGAGGACCCGTAACTTCTTCTCTTCTGTAGCCCGAGGGTCGGCGCGGGCACTCAATCGCAGAACGTCCTCTACGAAGCCGGTGATGCTCTCGTTGGGGCCCTGCATTCTGGTTCGAAGTAGGTCTTCGGCTCTCTCTCGGCGGTGGTGGTTGATGAATGTAGCCTTGAGACCGGTCTTGAAGATGTCCCACGACGTCAAAGAGGACTCATGGTTCTCGTACCAGTGCTTGGCGGTCCCCTCAAGCGAAAAGTAGACGTTCTGCAGGCGCTGCTCGTCGGTCCAGCCATTGTGGCGGGCAACGCGTTCATACTGGTCAATCCAGTCTTCGACGTCTTCGTAGGGCTCACCATGGAAAGACACGGGCGTACGGGCGGCGACGGGTAGGACAACGACGGGTGGCGTGGTCATCGTCGCGGTCTTCTTCCTTGGTTTCGGTGGCAAGGGTCCAAATTCCGGGGATTGGCCTTTGGTACGGCGGCTTGATCGGGCTTTGGCGTCTTCTGCGAAGGGCAACCTCCCGGGGCTGAGCACGTCACTTGGCGGGCGTGTTTTCGGAGGGTACGCTCCACGGGCATGGAATGCTATACCCCGCACCTCCACCAAAATGTCACGAATGACAAGTGATGAGGCGATAATAACTGAAGGAACTAAACGTTTAATGGGGCGAACTTGTGCCCAAAAGTAAAATAAGGAAACAGAAGATAATAACAGAGCGTCGCGGGCGTCGAAAGCGGCGAAGCAGCAGAATCGAACGCTGAGGCGAAACTGACTGCGGCTCGCCACGCGGAGCCCCTTATGTACATGCGTGGGCTTCTAGAATAATCGGCGTGGAAAGTTCGTCGCGTAGAACATTCGGACCTCGAACAAGCAACAGGATTCTAGAATTTACCAGAATACTACTTTGCAGGAATAAACAAAAGATCCGCCGGTCCCAGGAATCGAACCCTGGCCTTTCGCGTGGGAGACAAGCGCGATAACCGTTAGGCCGCGCGCTCGCTGCCTGCCTGGCCAGCTGCGCGCGCGGCAATACAGCGATATCTCAAACGAATGACCGTATTTTCAAGAAAAGGAGGCGCATTTGACAGGTTGGTTGACGTCATGTTTCTCTGAGAAGGAGAGGGAACGGCCTCGCGTCTTCTCCGCCTCGCGGCCTTGAGGGAGCGAAGCAAAGAGAGGAGGAAACTAGGTATCTTGACGTCACGCGCCTCGTCGGCCTTGTTCAATCTCGACCACTTTTCTCAAAATACGGCCGTCCATTCGAGATATCGCCTTACGAGTAGTGTTGTAGGGATTGTAGCGTCCCGCCTAGATCTCCTCCATTGCATTTCTGAAATCCAAATTTCGGTTCACCATCCCTTTAAAGTCACTACTCACATCACGCACAATGGTGAGTATACACATTCAGTTAACTAACATTGTGCTAACACAACCTCACCAAACATATCTGCTCACAGCACTTTCTGAAGCTCTCCAGCATCAACAAGTGTTGTGGTGGTAGTTCCCGAACCCCGTTTGTGATTGGTGTGCAAGAAACTCATCAGGTGTGTTCTTGATAGAAAAAAGAATACAATTACATAAACTGGGCTGGTTATCAGTGCGATGCTGCAGAACTCAATTGTCAAACTAATGAAATGTTGTATTTAGGCACTTCAGTGTACTCCACATCTGCTTGCAGTGAACTTCTGAAAGGCGAGCTTTTCAATACTTTGGTAGTTTAAGTCAAACTACCAAAGTATTCCAGTCAAAAGGTACTTATAGTCGGTGACAGATCAAGAACCAAGGTGGAAGCTCCTCCCACCCTTTCCACTTCAGCGGAGCGAACGGTGGAGAGGGGGTCGCCTCCCTCCACCGTTCGCACCGCTGAGAGTTGAAAGGGTGGGAAGAACTTCACGTCGTTTTCAACCTGTCACCGACTATAGAGTCGGTGACAGGTTTGTCACCGACTCTATTCGCGACTCCAACTAACTATAGGTGGCGCCACTCATTTTCCAAAATGGCGGTTATAGTGAGGGTCGGAGATGCGTGCCGCTGTTGAGCCTGTCTAGTGTGCTGGCTTCACCGAGCGACATAAATTATTTCTGGTAATACGAGGAAGCTAGGGTGTTATGAGCGCAGGTCACCTCTTTACCTTGAAAACAAGAACGGTGTTTAGCGTAATATTGAGGCTAGGATGCGCGTTTTAATTCTGGAGCGAAACCGAAACTAACCGCTATTTTGGATTTAATTTCTCGAAATAGGTCTTAATTTCGGATTCTTTCATAACTCAAGATCCGGGCTGATATTTGTAGCTGTTGTAGTTATTGAAACAATCAGTGCTGATATTTGTGCGTTCTCGATGCCTTTTCTCGCTCAGATAATTGTCATGGGAATTAATGAACTGCGGGCCTTTTAATGGGTTTTTGGGTATTTAGATGATTAGTTGGTTTGACATTATTCCCAGCACAAGAATAAGGGAATAATTCAGATTTTTAAAATATGTCCACTAAAGGTATAAATTAATAAACGCTGTTATTCTCACTGCAACAACCCAAAGACAGAATCCGAGTCAGACAACGGAAGTGTGTGTGTTTTTTATAGCAACACGTGACGCATAGGACTTTATATTACATATAGCGTTTGACTGTTAGTCTATCTTGATAACGATGTCAGTTTTTTATATGCCAAAAAGAAAACAAAACTATTTTTCTGGAAAGACTGTTGTTAAATGGCGCATTTTCGTGCTCTTGGCGTTAATTGGTGGCATACATTGCCGCGATTTGTATTAATAATAATAATATTAAATTTCAGATATTTTGATACGTAATTTTTCAAACTCTAATATGATATGTTGCTTATAATCTAATTTCAAACACGCGAGCAAATATGAGAATCAAAAGTGTGCTAATTATCATCACTGGTGCCAATTGCAGCATTTTAATTACCAAGTAATAAAATAAAACTAGTCTGAAATCAATGAAAACAAGCTAATGTGAGAAATTCATGTAAAATTACCTTAATTGGGGGTAAAGCACATTTGGCTATCAAAGTCGCGACTTTGGACAATCGGCGAAACGTCCAAAATCGCCGCCAATATCCCTCCAAACCAAATGCTCAAACAAAAAAAAAAAATTAACAGTTTTTTAATTATTAGTTTTTTGGTAACATTTATTTACTTTCATTTTTACGCTCCGTCGTTTTGCCAATCTCAGCCTTTCCAGTTCGAAGGAACGCGTACCTGCTTGCACGTCTGCTCGGTGCAGCACGTTTCGGTTGAAACAGTAGCGAGTTTTAGTATTGCGTATACGAGCGAACACAAGCGCCGTGTGTTTGCGTTGGCTTTGCGTGTTCCACAGTGCGCGTGCGCGGAGCCCAAAATTGCGGTCTTGGATGGCGCATGGCGATGAGGCGCACGCACAATGCGGGGCACGCAACTCTAACGCAGACGCACACCGCTTGCGTTTGTTTCTATGCGCAATACTAAAACTCTCCAGTAACGTATAATTCCATACCGGCTGCAGCACTACGTTGGGACAGTGAAGAGTGTTGTTTGCATTCGGAAATGACATTTCGCGCGCCATGATCGCGAGCGGTTCCGCCGTGCCCGCTGAGCAGGAGAATCGGGGGACCCTCACTAGAGCGCTTCCCCTTTCTGCCGCGGGAGGGCGAGCGCCGAGCTGGAGACGCGAGATAGTCGTGTGACACTACAACCGTATTTACGATTTCCGGGTATACCCCCAGAGTATTCTGCACATATTTTTGATCGCTGCATTTTTATGTGGGGTTGGAGTATATTTTGCATGAAATAATAAATATTTGCCAAGAAATCTATGTGAAGAAGGTTATTTTCTGGCTAATAATTTAGTATTTACATATTTCAGAACGGATGAAGGAAACTGTCAAGCGTAGCTTAAGTAAAGGTATTTTTAAAAAGATTTTTTCAGAACTATATTTTTAATACTAAGTAAAAAAAAAAAAGAAAGTGTGTATATTTTTGGTCTATTTTTCGTGTACTTGCAATTGTTATGAACTGTACTTCAAATGCACTCAAATTAGAATGTGGTATATTTCAAACGTATTAGATTTCGCTAAGGGATGCTTCCGTTGGTTCGCTAGCCAGCCACTGCCCCTGACGCCCGTTATTCGTATACGGTTCGAAATTCTTTGTAGAACAATAAAGGAAACACTGTCGCTAGACACATCAATGTGTCAAGGAGCAGTCCAGCTGTATGTACGTAGTGTAGTACATGGGCTGCCAAGACTGTGGCTTTATTTGAAATTCTAGGACTCTTTTCGCCTTCGGAACACGGGAAGGAAGGGGGCACAGGGGCTTACCCGAAGCCGCGAGCCACACTTGGACCCGCGATGGGGCCGCACGCGGCTCGCGAGCCGCAGGTTTGGCCACCCCTGGTCGCCAGTATACATTTGACATAACACGCCGCTGTAACCGGATTTTTGGTTTTATTAATAGATTAACCTTTTCAAAGATGCAAAGTTTGCATACTACTGAGAGGTATAGTGTATTTGGAATACCTATACCTCCAGGAATTGCGTGCCATTGTTTTAAAGCGAAGACCCTGTTCTACACGAAACAGGTGTGATTGTGTTCGCACGCTCCTTAAATGTGTGCACCTCATTGTGACGTGACTAGTTTGATGCAACAGGAAGTCTGCGATCGGTTAAAGCTCGATATTTGAGTGTGCTTGTCCACGGCAGATGCTGTGGACAACACACTCAATGCAGAATTAAAATCTCTATGGTGTAAAGTGCACGATGCATAAACGTGAAGATTATCATCAGCACTCGCTCATCCGAAACAGCCTCATTTCAGGCAAGCTGAACCTGGGGAGGTTTTGAGGAGACCAAAGATCTTGCTATACGACCAAACCACAAACGACCTTGGAACAATCTAGCAATTAAAAAGCAAGTTTACCACTCGCCTATCCCGCAACCAAAGTGCTCATAAAACCGTGGTCTTCGGCAGAGGCATAAATAATAATGCCCCTGTAAACTTCGGCGCCGGTGCACGACTTTCCTGGAGAACTTCCTCAAAGCCTTCGTACAATAGGTAACGCTGCAAAGATAGCGGCAATGGCAGTAATCCAACGCCATGTGGCAGCTGCCGACGCTTCGACGGCTCCAGCCGCAACGTGAGCCTACACATGTGTTGTAGACTGCGTCTCATCCTCACGACATTGTCGTATTCGGCGATCGGCGAAATCAGTTTTAGAAATCCAAGGCAACTTTCTCGAAGCTTGGTCAGCTCTGCAGGGACGATGAGCGCAGCCCTAACTGGTGACAACGAATCAAGTCCGGGGTGTGCTTTTTGTACTCGAAGGCCCGAGTCCATGCGGTCGCAGTAAGAGATTCGTACACCGGCACCAGCGGATGCTGCGTCTTGTGCCGGCCGTAGCAAAGGCACTCGTCCCTGGACCATGCCTCGGCTCCGAAGCGAAGCAAAAGCTTGAGTAAGTCCAGGTTACCGTAAAATATGGCACAGTACACGGGTCTCAAGACGCAGTCGCAGGGACCCAATTCGACACACGGAAGGTCTACCAGGCCACACGTTCCTCCATAGATGCAAGGCAGACACGTCCCCGCGGCGCGCTCGAGGACCTTGCCGAAGGTGGCGGCGTAAGGGACGGACGTCGCCGTGGCGGTTCGCGAGCCGGGCACGGACCGTGATCAGGAGCAGCTTGAAGAGTGCGTCGCTTTTGGCGGAGGTCAGGGTACACAGCTCGCTCATGCAAGCTAGGCAGAGAGAAGATGATCCACACTCTGCTCCAGAAGAGCAGCCTCTGGACAGCCGGTGAAGGTTCGCGCAAGGTAGGCCTCGACGGCGGTGCTGTGAAGCTGCCTGGACGAGTTGTCGGCTGCGTCGTCGGACTTGGCAGCTATAAAACGATCCAAGTTCGTTCGGCAAGTTGTGGGTGTGGAACGTTCGGCCCGATTGATTCTTGTTGTTGCGCCTTCGTGTCCGCTTCCGAGACGTACTGCTTCCGCTCGCCGGTTGCGTGGACGACGCTCCCCCATGGCTCCTTCTCTTCGGGATTGAAAAGAGCATGTCTAACTGCAGCCTTCGTGGGGTACGGGAAGCACATCGGGGGGCTGTCGTTCGCACGCATCGATCCCGTAATCCCGTTGTGACGACGGGGAAGCAGCAAAAACGCTGAAGGAGATTCGAGTTAAGACTGAAACCTACCGCGTGCCGTTTGGATCTGAGCGCGGGGAGGGGCGCGAGCGAGCGCAGTTCAGGTTTAGCCACGTCGCTCTTCCGGGGTATCTGCGAGAGCAATCCCATGCGGTATGCGTGCTGCCCCACCCTTGGTTAGTGTGATTCTGAACCAACAGATGGCGGTGGGATCGCCTTCCAGACCTGTACATCAATGCGAGAAATCGTGTGTGGTGGCGCTTCGATACAGTGGGGTATTTTTCTATACCCTGAATTTGGCATCCCTGGTCCCTTGCTTGTTTTTCTCTGCACGAGCTTTCTTTGGAACGCGCACGGCTGCGCCAGTTCTCGTGCAAGGGGGCCAGTTGCCTACGCTCCGAGCTCACGTCTCCAGCAAATGTGGGCAGAACAAAAGGCGAAAATCGTCCTGAGCCAAACGGCGAGGCAGATGCACAACAAAATCACCGACGCGTTGAAAAATACAAAATTGCCTGTGCGCCGTTATCGGAGATTTCAGAGGCCAATTACACATATTTCAATGTGATCGGATTCATATTGTCACGAATGAAGGTGACGAAAGGACGAACAGTGAACTGAAAAATAAAGGATTAATCGGCGAACTTGTGCCAAACAGAATAAGTAAAGAGAAAGAGCGTCAAGGCAGCAGAAAAGCAAGCGGCGATTCGGCAGCGTAACAGAGAGCGAGAGCGAGACTGACTCGACAAGGTCGCGGGCAGCTGGTTATCTAACGGTGCATCACTATCTCGAAAGTTCGGCAAAGAAGGTTCGAGCATCGCGTGCTCGGGGCGAGGATGAACTGGCACTTCCGGGACCAAGAAAGCAGGGCAAAAGACGTCTGGTGCAAGAATGAACGCGAATCTTCTAGAAGTCCGTGACCGAGCGTTGCTTTCTCGGCTCTGCGGGTGGCAATATGACGAGCCGACGACCCTTTTGTCGTGCATGTGTTTGGCTCTTTGTAGATTTCCAGGAAAACGTGATGACGTGATAGTCAATTGGGTTTCCGAAATTCTAGCTTGAGGAATTAACGACCTAAAAATTCAAAACAAATGAACTATTTTTGGGCGGTCAGGTGTCTCATTTAGGTACCTGGGTGTTTATTTTTACCAAAACCACGAAACTAAAAAACACAAAAAAATGACGCTCAGGTTTAGATGTTGAGTTTGGTAAACCCAAAGTAGGACGGGTGCGGGAGTCATAATGAAAAAAATGCCGAGGCTAACAATTAACTCACAGCAATAAATGATAAGGATTAATTTTAATACGAATCCAGTGATAAATGCAACGAATGGCCAGGCAAAGATTCTGGGTTTGTGGATAGCTTTTGCACATAGTTTAAACAATTTACAGAGTGTCACAAAAAAAATACGGCTTTTTTTTTATTGCAAGAATAAACATAGCCTTTGTCGAACGCTCATCCTCCGACGAAAGGTAGCGCTAGAGGTCACAACCAGATGTCAAAGTTTCAGCCCGATCCGATACTTCATTCGAAATTTATAAGTGATCTTCTGAAAAGTTCAATGGGAAGATGGCGGCCGACGGAGTTTTCGAATACATGGGGCTCTATGGCACCAGAAACCGAAAACGGTCAAAAATGGGCTCCATTTTCCTATTGAAATTTTCAGGAAACCACTTATAACTTTTGAAAAAGGTGTCCGTTCGGGATGAAACTTTGGCATCTGGTTGTGACCTAGCGCTACCTTTGGGCGGAGAATGAGAGTTAGGCGATGCGTAGTTTATTTTTGCAGTAAAGAAAAGAACTCTGTAAATATTTTTGGTGACATCCTGTACCAGTTTTAATTTAGTGATTTATGCGCGCAAGTAGTAGTGTGCATAAATGAAAAAGATGCAGACGGGTAGAGTTTGGCGTTGTATAAATTATAGTGTAAGCACGCACATGGCACGCTGATTAAGAATGAAACAGCCCTACATTTTACACTAGCGTTGAGCGTATCGAAAGTTAAGGGTGCATCAAAAGCTAAAGCTTGTACACATATATATTGCTCAGGCCGTTATGTTTGAATACTCATAGTACTCTATTACCCTCAGAGTTGGTGTAAGTTGTCTCCTGATTGCTTACAACAGAAAGAAGGAAACATTCTAACTCTGGGTTGATAGAAAAACTCCACCTGTCAATCATCTCGGCGCCGATTATGATATTCACTGCCTACCAACGGTCGCGTGCTCAGAATGAAATTTTCCCACGTGATTTCATTCGATCGCAATTGTTCTTGACAAACAACAATGTTTACTCAGGCAAGCGGTCACATGTGAAACTTAGAATATTTTATATTGATTGTGGCAGACGTGGCAAGTTGCATAGGTTTTTTTACAATCCGCGAAATAGAATTCTCCTGGGTTACCTTGGTCTCTAATGCATGTAGCACACAAAAGAGACACGAAATGAATCGCAGTGGGAAACGAATAAAATAATTACAAACAAGTGTGTAATCACGCGAAAACTGAGGGCATTGCACATATACAGAAGGTAAGCTTTGTTTCACTAAATACATTACCAGTAAAGTATCTGGTTTTATCGTGCGAGCGAAGCGGAACATACAAGTGCGAGCATAATGCCCTAACTACACTTCCAGTGAACACGGGCACCATCCAAAGCATCGAGCTCGCTTTTATAGCTTTTGGTGCGCTCAAACCTTTGAAAACACAATAATAATCAATTCTAGTATTTCAATTATTTTTATTAACCGCGCTTTTGTCTTTTGCGTTCACGTGCCATTTTCTTAGTTATATAATATTTTTCTAGAAGTCCGACATCTATAGTCTGTTTCATCACAAGTGAGAGCCGCATGATCAAAAATGTAGACAAAAAAAGAACGCGAACACGCGAACACACATTAAAAATTCAATGTAACGGCGCATTCAAAATTAGTTGTCAGTTTTTCAGAGAGCAGCAGTTTCGTAGGGCGACATTGTCACCCGTTGAAGATTATAAAAAGTGCAGTACAACTGTTAGCTCGGGATCTTTAACGTGCATTACGCAGTATATGTGGCAGACGATCGCACGACGGTAGGATGCAGATGGGCGACTGAACCCAGCGTCCCTGCTAAAGCCCCTTGATAAAGGCGTTTTTTACAAGTACCGCCAACCATTGTTGTGGAAACGCGCAAGACACGTGCCACGAACGGGTGCTCCGCCGCCATTCGCTTTCAAGGGCCAGTCATTTTAGTGCTGGGCCGCCATTTGCCTCCAAGGGCCGCTCGAGAGACGGGCCTCGTGCACTGGCACATTTGAGGTTGCTTGAAAGACCGACGCAAACACATCGAGGGGATTTAGTCCCTACAGGTTCTGCAGCGTGAGCTCCGTGCTTTGAACGGAGCTCGCGCTCCAGCCTTTCTCCACGTGCTCTGATCTGCGGTGCCACCACACACTCGGCCAACGATCCCCCCACCGCAGGGGGATCGGTGGCCAAGTAATAAAAAAATAAAAAAAGGATCGGTGGCCGAGTGGGTTTGCGCACACCAGCTCGGAGCACGTGGAGCGAAAGCTCGTGCTGCAGAACCCAGGGATCCTGGGTTCAATCCCCACCCCTGCCCGTTTCGATCTGGATGAGCATCGTACCGGCGTGCGGTCGTGTATCACTACTGTGTGGTGCACGTTAAAGACCCCAGGCTAGCGGTTGTACTGCACTGGCTAAATTGCTCATCTACAGCGAGTGACTCGTCGCAACATTGAGAATGGCTGACCAACGACTCGCTGTTTAAATATCCACACAACCCCAATTATTTATTCCCCACCGCACTTGGTTTAGCCTCTGAGCTAAATGAGCTACGCTTAGAGTATCGGCACTTTTCCCCCCGATATTGTTGTGGGCGCCGCCATCTTGGTGGTTAGTATCAAATCAAATGCAACTGCCGATCGTCATGATTCAAAAGTACGGTGTCAGGAAGCTCACGTAATATTGCTTTGCTTTGTCGCGAACTGTTTAAACATTTGTGGAGGACGGAAAAGCGTTTCCTGCGATTTCAGATAAAGCTTCAGATAACTGACAACCATCATTTCAAACACCAAGATGTGTATGAAGCGTAACTTATTTAGTGCCTCTAGCGTTTAGCCCGACCGCATAGGCACAGAAAGAGAACGAACAGCTTAACCTCGCGCTCTTGGCGCTGCTTCAGAGGCTCCATCAGCCCGTAGCGTTGGCTGCGCTCAGAACTAAGGTGAAACGAAGCAAATATTCAGATGTTAGGGTTTCACGAGTCAAACCAACAAAAATCACTTAACACGCCCAAATAAAAAACAAAACATTGCGGGTTTATTTTGGCAAACTGGAGATCATTTGACGTGCAACCGAAATCTCAGATTGGCCTCCGGCCGATATTTAAACCCGACAAATATGGATTCATGAGCCAGCGCGTTGGCTCAGAGACACTGAGACAAATTAATGTTTTGTGTTTTGTTTTAATATCATTGCCACTTAAGAGCCACCGAGGTGGTTTTTGAAACAAAATGTAGTGAAATTATTCCGACAAGCATAGTTTGATTGCGAAAATGATTTTTGCAAGTGATAAAAACACTCAAATGTTTTCGCATACGTGGCGGCATCTGAAATGGCGGAATGCATTTCATGGTGCGCATTTCATTTGGATCGCGTCGGGCATGTGCACGGTGGGCATGTGTACCGAGGCACAGTAGAACGCGCGCAAAAGTAGCTGTGGTGCACCCGCGGCCTCGCGCTTGTTGTTCTGACATCTCTGGCTCGCTCACTGCGGGCATCCAGGCATCTGACAGCCTGACATCTGGTGCTTTTTCTGTCTTTCACGTTGCGTTCCAAGCGGCACACGACGGAAAATGCACATCAAGCTGTTCTTGAACACGTGTCGCCATCTGTATTTTATCTTGAGAAACTACAACTCGCCGTAACTGAATGGGAAAAGTTTGAGGTCTTATAACATTCTTAACATGTAATATATCAATATGGAAGTTCTGGAAGATGTAATATCGAAGGATGCTTCATAATTTAATGTCTCGTTATTTTGATTAGTAGACGTGATTCCGTTTTTATAGCGCCATAAAATAATACCATTTTAAACTTTATTTTTTATTTTAAAATATGCATTATGTGTGCAATTTGTTGCTTATTTTTTAAATTTATTACATCCAACCGAACGCTCACGAAAAATATCGTGGACGATGGGACGCTACAACTCGAGAAATAATTTTTTCAATATTAGAGACTGTGGTCTATTAAAAGCTGAATAATTAACTAACAACTAAAAATAACCGTAATATCGAGACATTAAAGTATTGTTGAAAAGCAGCTCTTTGTTTTGACATTTACTTTATAATTGTAAGATACATAGAAAGAAAGTTATAAGCCATCAAAAAAGCACCAAAACGTCATGCACGGTGGGGTTGCACCTTAGGACGGCGAGCCATCCTTTTGGAAATTAAGACTTACTGGATTGTTGCGCATATTGTGAAGGTGCCAGAGATGAGATTTGGACAGTGCAATCCACCTGCTACACTGAGACGTTCTTTGTTCTGGGGAAAGCTATGGCCTGTGCACCACTGCAATGTTTACAACAAACATGGGCGTACCAACCGGGGGGGGGGGGCGGGGGCAGGCCTACCCCCAGTTGTCAGAGTGGGGGGGCAAGCGTGTGTTCTGTCCCCCCCTCCCCTGAAATAGCCACCATTGTGCAGGGGCAAACACTGGCGGGCGGCGCTCAAGGGATTCCAACGGCACCGCCCCGACCCTGGGCGGGGATGGGGAGGGGTGCCTTTGCCCCCTTACTCATAAACAAGGTTGATACGCCACTGACAACAACAAAAAAAAAACAGCCCAGCGTGCGATCTGACTAGTAGGTGGTTGAGGAATGCACCACTCGTGTGTTTGCCACTAAGGAAGCACACACACAGTTGTCTTCAGTGCTGGCAAAGGCAAAGGGCTTTCTGCGCGCCAGTGCTCCTGCAAACGGAGTATTGTGCAGTCATGCTCTCCCGCCGGTGTTTTCCAGCACTAAAGACAAATTGTGAGAGGAGTGTAATCTTTAGTTCCCGGCCCTTTGCCGGAGTTCAGTGTCGGTTTAGCAAACAAATTCTGGAAGCAAAGCTTTACCACAAGCCAGCATTGGTTCCTTAGTCGGCTGCCTAGGTTCCAAACCCCGTGTGTGATAGCAAGAAAATACCGGGTGTTTCAGCGAAGGCTCAAAAATCCCAAAAATAGGGTGGTTGAGAAAAATAAAATCTTTCCCAGAAGAAACCGTCAATCGCGGCGGACGTCAGGGACTGTGAGAACATACTAATAGCTAAATAATTTAGCAATATTTACTAATCAACTTTTTAATTTGAGAGAGAGAGAGAGAGAGAAACGTTATAAAAAGCATAATAAGATCCAGAACGTTGGGTTCCTTCTCCTACGGCCGGTGTGGTGCGTCCCCTGCAGAGTGGCCGGGCGGACTGGGCCGGGCGGGGACTTGCTCGGTTCTTGTGACCGCAGCCAGTTGGATAACGCAGTCGGAGCTGAGCAACAGGGTCGTCCACTGAGTGTCTCGTTGTGTCAAGTGTCGTGTGAGGGAAGAGGGTGGGGGATCGGCCGGGCAGGACCAGAATATATGTTCGATCATGGCCTTGTTGTGTTCGTCTGCGTCCTTTGTTGGATCTTAGCACTTGGTGCATCGCCTTGTATAGGCCCGGAAGGTAGTGTCTGAGTGTCGCGGGGTTAGGAAGGGCCAAGGTCTGAAGTTGGCGCCATAATACTTGTTGGCGTCTGTTGAGTGACTTGTGTGGTGGTGGGTATATCTGGCGCTGTAATCTGTAGTGTTGTGTAATGCATTCTAAAAAAGGGGGTGTAGACGTTACACCCCTTGTCACATATACTATACGACACCCCAAAACTTCAGTTGGACGTACAGCGCGCTGACGTCGAACTGACTGCCCCAACTATTGCGAGAGGGTTGATGACGGTACGATATAACATATTAAACAGCTAAAGTACGTATCAAAGTCTACAGGAAAAAAACACAGGTTTTGCAGTTGAGCCTAGAAAACCCCGATAACTTTTTTTGCAGTCAGTCACACTTACATTAACTATTTTAATGACTTGTACAACTCGGCTATCAAGCCGCTCGTGAAATTTGGTAGCGTCGGTAGAACGTCAGTGCGCTGTACATCCAACTGAAGTTTTGGGGTGTCGTATATGGGACAAGGGGTGTAACGTCTACACCTCCTTTTTTTAGAGTGTGTCATGAAAACCTTGAGGTGGTTCCTTATGCCATGGGAGATCCCTTGGCTCGTTAGCAATCGTAATGGCTACGCCGACCGCCCCGCATGTCCCGGCCCGGCGAGTCGCATCTCGGGCCGCGGCGTGGGCCGCCTCGGTACCGCCGACCCCCTCATGAGCCGGAGACCAGATTAATGTGACTGGGTGTGTGATTGGAGGGATGATGGATGATTTGAATGTTAGGAGCTTTGTTGCCGATCGAGAGACGTGACCTGAGCTGAAGCTGAGAATGGCAGTCTTGGAGTCACAGATTATGGTGCGTAACGACTCGCACGGAGAAAATAAACATATGTAAGGTGCCGCATTTTACGGCAAACCGAGGGGATCGGTGGCCGAGTGGGCTAGCGCCAGCTCGGAGCACGTGAAGCGAAAGCTCGCGCTGCAGAACCCAGGTATCTTGAGTTCAATCCCCACCCCTGCCTGTTTCGACATGGATGACCATCGTACCGCCGTGGGGTCGCGCATCGCTACTGCGTGATGCACGTTAAAGACCCCAGGCTAGCGGTTGTACTGCACTGGCGAAATTTCTCACCTACAGCTAAGAGGCCGGTCACCCGTGGAGGCGTATACCCTGGAGGCTGTCCAAACATACACGCAACACAATTGTTTTTAAAAATCCGATTCGCCAGGGCTCGCGCGCACGCAGTTTACCACCGTACTTCCGCGGAGCTGCGCTGCTTTGAAGTACGACATTCGGTTTATTCCCCTTAATGTTGTGGTGCATTTTCGAGCAAAAAAAATTGGTGTCTCTGTTGTGTGGCCAGAACGTGGTTGAATTTCAGCCAATAGGTGGTCGAATTTCGTTGCAGTGTCCGTGTAAAACAAAGGTCTGTATTTACCGGTTCTTGGATGCCCTATTTAGTAAGTTCCCGTTTGTCACGATCTTCGGTATAAACATAGATGAGCGAAAATTTCAACTGGAGCATAAATTAACATAATTGTGTATACCTACTTCTGGATATGTCGAACTATTTCACGATCCCCATCGAGTTCGATATATCCGGCTTTAACTTACTGCAAAAAAACTTCACCCTACCGAGATGCAGTTTCCGGGGTCACCTCATCGATCTCGTCAGCATGTTCGCTCGTCAAAATAGATAACAAGAGCTCCGTCTTAATCAAACAGAACTGTGTGAACGGGCCTTAAAAGGGCACTGAAACCCCATAAAAAACTTTTAATGTTTTTTGCCAGGCGATTTATTATAGTGTCAAGATACTACCCAATCAATAGGGAGTTTTAGAATAGCGCACGCTAAAGCTTTGCGCACGCAAAGAATAGCGTCGTGGCCACTGCGCATGCTCCGAACGCAAACCAGGTTTTGCGCTTTGCGTGCGCAATTTTAGCGTGCGCTATTTCTCGGAAATAGCGTGCGTACGCAAAGAGTCTTTGCGCTTCTCCAAGGTGGATTCGTGATTACAAGTTGGCTAAAGCCAAGACGAGAAGAGTTAAAAAAAATGGCGGCTTGCAGGTTGGCGGCGGCTGCTTTGGCGTCCTCGCGACTGCGATTTTCAATACGGGACGACATTGTACTCGGTTTGGCAACGATCACCGGCAACTTGATGCTTGTGACGCGCGAACGTTTCTCGGCGAAGGTATCGGATGTGCGAAGGTCAGTACACGAGACCTCTCTTACCGAGGCGACGCAAGCGGACACGACTGGTCAACCGCTCGCGTCGCATTCTCATGTTTAAAATGCTACTCTGGACCGAGAAACTTGTTTTTTTTCTAAAGTTACAGCATTTCGTGTGTGAAATAAAAATGGTTGCTGTATCTTGGTGGCGTTGCAAGCGTGAGATGCTTGGGCTTTTGCGTCGCGACGGAGAAACGCTATTCTAAAACTCTCTTGCGTCGCGCGCGCTAATACAAGCGCTAAATTTAGCGCTAGCGTGCGCTAAAATTGCGTACGTTATTCTAAAACTCCCTAATATTTTGCAACAGCGTCACGTATATTTTTAATAAAGTCAAAATACGCAACTGCTCAAAACTGAAACCGAAACTGGAGTGGGGAAAATATGAAATATAGAGGAGAAAGTTACCCGAAGACACGTAAATGTGCAACTTTTTTTTTTTTTCAGTCAACATATTTGCAGTTTTTTAGAAGCTACAAAAAATGGGTATCATATTTTGTATCTATCTTTAGCATTGAGTACGTACCTTCAATGACCCATGAATTTGATCACCTTTGGTGGTTGTATCTAAACCATAGAAAACGGCACGCGACCACGGAGAAGAGAGTAAGCGCGACTCAAACCGGCCAGTTCTCTATCTAAATTGTGTTCTGGGTAGTTAGGTTCTCATATGTCGCGTACAAATAAAAACCTTGGCCACCCTAAATACCCTGTCGGTAATCAAAATATATAGAATTTTTTTCCGAAATGGGTGAATATGATTTATGATATCCGTAAATGGCAATCGCACGTTCGAATTTTGAGCGGATGGCTATATTTTTCGTTTCAAGCATCCGATTCTAGCGAGTACTTCGAAATCGGCCATCGCGGCGTGCAGTGCGTCATGAAAACTCCGTCACAATCACGACGTCAGACTCCTCAGCACAGTAAAAGGCTGGCGTGATTATGAGCGCCGCCACGCGGTGGTTTTCGCGTGTTACAATCTCGTGTTTCGGAGTGGCGGAGGACTGCACAGCTGCACGACGACCATTACCACGTATTCATTTCGGCCCTTGTAGTCCACGGTGCGTTGCACCATGATCTACGAACTCGAGGGGAAAAGGATTTTAACTGCCAAGGGGACTCGAAAAATGTCAGTGAGGACGAGTAGTCACTCTCGCACATGGTGACGGGCAGGTGATTCGGGCTAGAACCGTACGCACCATCCGACAGACCGACCGTCCACCCGACAAAATCTGAAGGGGTCGGGGTAGACAAGAAATGCTTGGCATTTAATAATCATTGGACAACTTGGAGGTGTGCGCTACTATAGTCGGTGACAGGTCAAGAACGAAGTGGAAGCTCCTCCCACCCCTTTCCACTTCAGCGGAGCAAACGGTGGAGAGGAGGTCGCCTCCCCTCCAGAAACTCAATGACACAAAAAAGTCACGCAAAGACCAACAAAAAAGTACAGCAAAAACATGGGCATTTTTATTTTGTTGAGTCACTTTTAGTCACCTCCTTACAAGGGGAAAGGTGGAGGTCTATGGGTGACTGGTCAAGAGATGACGGGAAAGTTGACCCCCTTGAAAAGTCTAGTGGCATCATTCGCCTCATTCTTTTGGGGACTCTTTACAGACACTTGTCCCTCCCACGCCTCTGTCTCGAAGACGCGACGGCGTGCCGGCGGCGGTCCCTCGAAGCCGAGACAAGACTCAAACGCTGAACTGTAGCCGTAGCCGACCCAACAACGTGAGACACGTTGTTGGCCCCGCACTTGGAAACTAGGAGGGACCGGCGCCAGCAGGCGGGACACTATCAATGCGACACCCTTAATTGACATAAAGGGTCGCGGCGCTCTCTTCCGTGCTGCCCCGCACCTTATTCAGCGATCGCAGGGCCTTCTCGCGCAATTTGCGTTCCAGTTCCTCGGGAACGGGCTCCTCTTCTGACCTCTGGAAGGAAGTGCAGCCCCTTGTGAGACACCCTGGACGGCATCCTCCTCCTCTTCCTCCTCTCTCCACACACACCTCTCTCCCCTCCAACTACCCTTCCTCTCTGTGCGCCCGCTAAACGACTAACCACGAACAGTCACCTGGGGAAGACAAGAACGCTTCAGCATGCCTCCCCGCCTGCTCGCCACACGCAGCAACAAAACACACAAAGCGCTAGCAAGGTGGGGGAAGAAAATAAAATTAAGGGGCCACAAAACAAATTATTTCTCACTATGGCTAACTATGGCTCTGAATGGACACTTTATGTTTGCAAAGCGTTGAATACGCATTAGCTCTTGCTTACGAATACTGACTTTTTCTGCATTTTATAGGCTCCACTTTGTTATTCAAACCATTAGGAATGTAAAATGAGTCAGAAAATTTCCAATGTCACACAATATGGAATGTCCCTATCAAAGCCCATTTAATCATGAATAAATGAAACTAAGAACCGTGACCAACCACAATGCCTAGATAAAACATTCACTACATGACTGACAAAGTCTGTTACACTCCAGCGCCCCTACATTTACTCTGTCTCAAAAGCCCTGTGCAGCATCGACCAACATATTGGCTTATGCTT
Organism: Ixodes ricinus; assembly: GCA_037355805.1. NCBI lineage: Eukaryota > Metazoa > Arthropoda > Arachnida > Ixodida > Ixodidae > Ixodes > Ixodes ricinus. The sequence continues at coordinate 38,194 of JAZHYW010012614.1, read as the reverse complement.
TAGGATCGCTTTGTTAGTGGAATGCTTGTAAATAAAATGCATTCGGCGGTTTTGGTTTCAATGGTGCTGCACACGGCCTGTGAGACGCAGTAGCTACTTTTGAAGAAACAATGAAAAACACCGCACGCGTTGGACGTACCTCAGCGGTCTGCGCCCTTTCCTCCTCCTCCTCTTCCTCGTCGTCCTCCTCCTCTCCCTTCTTGGCCCTCTTGTGTTTTCGGTGCTTCCGGTGCTTCTTGTGTTTCTTGTGCTTCTTCCTCTTCTTCTTGGAACTGTCGTCTTCAGACTGCAGAGAAAATTAAGAGCTTTACATTACCAGTGATGTGATTGGCCTAAGCCGTTTTGGAGCACCTTTCGGAGCAGCCAAAACAGTGTTTTGGAGCAGCAAAAGTGGCTTCTGGAGCAGCTAAAACAGTGTATCGGAGCAGGAAAAGTGGCTTTTGGAGCAGATATTCTTAGAAAAAATGACCGCATCTCCAAGTGGTGAATGATGTTGATTGGGGCGAAGCGGCGTCTGCTCTGTTTTCATCCATGTCAGAAAGAGAATGTGTGGTATGGAACATGGTTATATACGCATTGTGGAGCATTTGACCGCAGCGCCCTCTCGTCTATAAACGTTGAGCCAATGCATGCAAAGTTTAACGCGATTATATACGCATTTGACCGCAGCGCCCTTTCCTATATAGACGTTGAGCGGCTACATGCAACGTTTCATCCATGACATCCCCAGCTCTTGAGTTACTACCACATCTCAGAGCCACCTACTCGTCCCACCGTCGTGGCCGAGTGGTTAAGGGGGATACAAACCCGAAAGTCCATTTTTCTCCGAAAAAATGCATTTTAAAAAAATAGTATATTTGGGTTCACTATATTCTGAAGCATAGTTTCAGAAAGTTGCATTTATAAATGCGCAATATTTATTTCGCAAAAAATTATTTTCGGCAAGCTCGCAGCCGCGCGCGGCGACCCGCCGAGCAAGCAGACGGCGAAGTTCGGCATTTTCAAATTAGGCCCACTCCGCGCTCGTTCGACGCAGCCGAGATATCTTACCCTCGTTGGAAGCGCCATTTCTTCTAGTTTCTGCCCATAGAAGCTTGCTACGTCTGAGGCTATCTGTGGCCCGGGAGAACCCCGTATATACAAGCAGAAAAAAAGTGAGAACTATGATACCAGCAATCCCATTGGTGGCGACCCGAAACAGGGCTCACGATTGGCCGCTTTCGGCGACGTAGCTCCTTGTTCGCCTCATGCGCGCGCTATCGGCAGCTTCTTTCGCTTCTGATCGTATCGCTAGTTTGCCGCTGTTTAGATTCGTTTTCCCTCTTTGTTCCCGGTAGTTTTTCTGCCGAGGAATGCCTGCTTCCAAAGTTAGCACTTGCAGTAGCTTTGGTTGGCGTTCTCGACGGCGAAAACGAAGGGCCGGCGGAGACGGGGACCCATCTCCGCCGGCACCATTGTCGCCGTCTCTGCCGCCGTCGTCACGATCTTCAAGCTCAACTGGTGCTTGGCGGACATCGGAGCCTACAGCTTCATCTCTGAATCGAATGTGCTGACCACGTTAGAGAGGAAGCTTAGCCTGCTCGATTTCGACGCGGGGACTACGGACGACCCGGAGCCGACAGACGCTCCTGTTGAAAAGCCCCTGGACGGCTCCTCAATGTGTCCGCCGTGCAAACTCTTGTTGCGATTTTACTCCTCCCCAAGTGCCACAGAAAACTACTCAGCTTGCGAGAAGAAGGAATTGGCATCAACCTTCAGTTCGTTGTTAGCTGCTCGACTTGCGGAGACATCGTCGCGACACCGCACTCACCATCAACCGGCAAGTTTCGAGAGAACGAACTCGCGGTACGTCTAGGCGTCGTTGGATAAGACTGTGGCATCAGTTTCACAAAGCTCACAAATCTTTTCGGGGGCCTCAACGCACTGCCCCCTTCATGCTCAAGTAGTTGAAGGTGCCACCAATGACTCGGGTGGATTTCGAGTTTCTGGCATCGTCCGAAAATTAAAAAAGAAAAAACAAGTTGAAACTTCAAACGCATTTTTCTCAGTTTCACTTTTTGGCTGGCATTCTTGTTTTAGGAAAGCTATTGTTTGACATTCTGAATACAGAGGAACATCATTCAAGGTTTTCTGGGACTGAAATTTTCTAGGGAACAAAATAGACTACTTCACAGTTAAAAAAATCTACTACTCCTTGAAAAAAAAAATGTTTTTTAACACAAAGTTTTTACTTTTTTTTTAAATTTTGGGATGTTATTTTTGTCATAATTTAATATTTTGCAATTTATTTTTAATCTAGGTTGCACTGTGGGTATTGTTCTTCACATTAAAGCAAGAAGTTTGCCACCAGCTAATATTATTTTTCTGTGATAGACTTCTTAGTGAAGTGTCTTTTTTCTGAAGTGCGAGAACCGTCGCATACTGTAAAGTTGACCGATAATGCTAAAACTTTGCAGATTATCCTTCCTCATAGTGCTGAAATAACCCTCAAAATTTGAACCAAATCGGGTGAAGGGTTCAAAAGTTGATTCTCCCAGGCCATATCCCCCTTAAGGCGATGGACTAGAAATTCATTGGGGTCTACCCGCACAGGTTCGAATCCTGTCGACTGCGCAAACATTTTTCTTTTTATGCGAGCACGGACGCCGGACGGACGGACGGACAAGGCTAGACCCTAAAGAGCTTCGCCCCTAAAATATAAATATTTATTTCAAGTGGTGGACAAACCAAGGACACATTGCTCGCTGCAATAAACCAATTATAGTCAAGTTAGACCATTTGGGAGTCTTTCAACATGTAACTGAAATGCCAATGACATGACACATTTTGCAATGTTTCAGTTAAATTATACATATATATGTACCCGCTATTGGTAAATAAGAACAAAACTGCACATATTAAAATTTATTCGAAAATGACCAGCTTAGTAGTAAATATCACAGCATTAGGTTGACTAGTGATATAATAAATGGAAGCAGTCTCCAACTGATAAAACACGTAACTTGCAATGCGAAATTGTTGCGCGAGCGGAGATGGCTGTTCGATCGAAACCATGCTACTCCGCTCCGTTGCCAACTGGTTCCCAAAATTTTATGCAAAATGTAACTGTCCAGCACACAACAAAAACCAGTTCAGCGGCACGTGCTTGCCAGGAAGGCAGGCGAGGTACCAGCTAAACACAAAGAAAAAGAAAAGAACGTGAGCGCATCGATGCAAGACATTGCGAACCAGGGTCAAAAAGTTCTTAGAGCGCTTTGTGCAACGACTGAACTCGAGACAAACAAGCACGCTGTGCGGGTTTAGCGTGCAGACATTGCCCTCTTTACTTTAGCTCACTTCTCTTCACCAACTTTCTTTCTCAGCAGATTTTTCAAGTACCGGTGTCTGTCTCGAAAGAAAGCCTGTCGAGAGAAACTTACAGGGGTGAGACAGGTGAAACAAGTTTTGGAGCAACCTTTGGAGCAGAAAAATCTGGATTTTGGAGCAGCTTAGGAGCACAGATTTCTCATTTTGGAGCAGCAGTTTATACATTCTGGAGCAACTTCGAAGCAGAAAAGTCTACAGTTTGGAGCAGATTAGGAGGAGAAAATGTTAGAGCAGCTTATCAGCAATTTAAATCATAAAAAATCTGATTTAAATCACATAAATCCGATTTTTCTTTTTTAATCGTTATTTTTTTCCACCCTAGTTCCAATAAGTCATCAGCGCCGATACGCACCGAAATAAAATATAAAAGAAAAAATGATTATCTACGTTAATGCGAATAGCATCAAACGGTGCGGAGTTATGCGCGTTCGTCAGGTGGCCGGCACACTCTAGATACGCTAGGTGCCTACATGTCTGTCTGTCTCAGGGTGAAGACATCAATTGTTGCGCTGAATATTCAGCGCGTGACGCTCTCGCGCACTCGGTGCGTGACTTGGGCGCTAAAATGGCGTCTCTGCATTAGCCAAAGCTACGCGCTCGAGCTGATTGACACCGGATTGCGCGTACTTCAAGATGCTTAAGAAAACGAGTGGGCGTAAAAATGGCTGAGATGTCACCACTCAAGCAAAAGCGCGCGTGTGTATGAAGGCACTCTAAGATACGCCAGCCCACTCTTAAGGCGATTCTAAATTTGTTGACACTTTCACAGCCCTGCGCACGATCTCCGCAGCCCAGCACGTGCGTTTGTGTCACTTAGGAAGGCGAGCAAAGCACGCGCCATACGCACAAACACTCAAAATGGTACCGACCAGACTTTCTGGCGTCTCAGCTAGTCTCAACCAACGGTACTCTGAAACGGTTGTTTATATCTTTACCATAGAGGGCGCGCCTTACGGCTCTGTCACAGCTACCGGTGCGCGCGCGTTCCATGCACGAGAGCTCATTCCGCTCTCGTGAGGGTGAGCACGGCCGCTACATCACCCTCTCCCGAGCGCGGGTGAGGGTGAGCTAGGGGCAGTGCTAAGCCTCACGAGAGCGGAATGAGCCTCGTGCATGGAACGCGCGATGGTAAAGATATAAACAGGTGTTTAGAGCGCCTTGACTGACTGCCTTCATAGCTCTGTGGTTAGCGCGTCTGGCTGCTGATCAAAGGGTCAACGGTTCGATTCCGCCGGCGCCGGTCTTTTTATTTATTTATTCGACCCGCGGCGTAAGAGGTTAGATAGCCAGATAGATAGATAGATAGATAGATACATAGACGAAAAGTGCGTGAAGTATCCAAAGAATGCTATTCGCATTAAAAAAAAAACTGAAAAGGCAGATGCGAATCCATTGCGCATAGATGAGGACAAGAAACACAGGCTTGCTGCAAAGTTACGTGGGTACCAGGTATCTCAAGCTTATACGAACTGGTGCCAAAGTGCAATTGTACTGCAAAACTTCTTAAAGCGGTGATTCGAGAGCATGAACAGGGAAGCACGGTTTACTACAACCAGACATCGATCGGACGCTAGTAGAAAGCACGTGCAGATAGAAGAAACTCGACACAAAAGTGAGTCACAAGGTAAATAGTGAATTGGTAGAAACACTATGAGCAGCACATGCACGCTAAATACGGGTGTGTGACCGATTCATTCGATTGTTCACGCACTGGAAGCACGTGTGTGATAACCAAAAGTACTCACGGCGACGGCGCCGTCTATGTTGACGAGAAGATAACGGACACGAATGAACAATTACACAATAGAGGCGCTCAATAGCACTTTTAAGAAAAGGTTTACTCTCAAAACGAAAGAAATACTTAGGTTTGCTCATCTTGATAGCCTGTGCGTCGTACCTCCCGCGGCAAGACAGCGAGACCGCGCGACAGCACACCGGTAGCATGCAGTCACAAATGACAGTGGAAAGTAGTAGGAAAATCGGGAAAAGACCACGTATCATAGATATAGAAGGGTACTACAGCTGAAATCTTCGAATCCGGCGGTTGCTTGCGCTACCCTGTACCCGTGCCGTGTACTTTACTACAGTCTAAGCTCGTTATAACAGACCTTGATTTTGACCAAGTTTTCAGTCTGTTGTATGAGGAGTATGTTGTATGAAGATATGAAGTTGAGTGAACGGTATGTAGAGGAACACCAACCGAACTTCACAGATCGGTATGTTATATCCAAATGTCTGCTGTAACCAAGTCTGTTGTAATGAGCTTAGACTGTACGACGAGATTGAATGTTGCCAATCAAGCTCTCGTTTCCCTCTAAATCTAGCGTTGCCGCAAACCTTTTTTTAGTATCTGAGTTACTTTGGCGCAGTGTGGCGCAATTTCGACCAATTTCGCGTTTTTGGCACAACTAGGCGCAGGAAATTGGGTTTGTATCGAAATGGCGCAATTGGCGCAGATGTCACACCCCTGAACCTAGGTAATCAATACTTCGACACAGCAGTCTGTCTCGAAAGAAAGCCTGCCGAGAGAAACCTAGGTAATCAATACTTCGACACAGCAGTCTGTCTCGAAAGAAAGCCTGCCGAGAGAAACCTAGGTAATCAACACTTCGACACAGCAGTCTTTGAGCTAAAGGGATTTATGTATGTAGCAGCATATTAAACAAAAAAAGAAATGTTAGTGAACATGCGACAGTCCTTACGTTTCAGTTTAGAAAGCTCCATATCTGCAGCGACGTGGAGACGGAAACACCTGACGTCGCGCGACCACGGTGACTGGCAGGCAGTGCCCAAATATAGTTTGGCCACGGCCGTTGCTTTTAGGAGCGAGTGCTTCAGCTCATAAAGTAACTCCTGCCACGTAAAACATGGTTTCATTTCACAGCATGACGGCATGGCTGGTACCCAGCACGCTAGCGTCGGAGCTTCGCACACGCCCGCATCTATCGCCGAAAATTTTTTTAAAAAAGATGCGAGACGAGACACGACGGGAAAAACCATGCAAGACTGGATGAACGATTGATGCAGGGTACTTTGTGTCAGGCTTGCACCACCTAGCTCATGTGTGCTCAATTATGGTACTCAGTTTAGTTTCGGTTTTCAAAGGCGACCAAAATTGGTCCTTTGGCGCAGGCTTGGCGGAGATTACCCATATTTTGGCAAAATGTAGCAGGATGTCGCAGGGTTAGCGCCTTGGCGCAGTTTGGCGCAGCAATCACATCACTGCATTACACCAGATTACTTCCAAGACGCGCTTGTTCTCCTTTACATATCTTGCACATTCCAGTGCCTAAGGGGAAGCAGTTGCTCAGTGAAAATGCCTCCTTCTTCTGCTCTGTTTGCAAGAAAAGATCAGCAGAACCCATCCTTTGGGAATGATTATCTACGTTAATGCGAATAGCATCAAACGGTGCGGAGTTATGCGCGTTCGTCAGGTGGCCGGCACACTCTAGATACGCCAGCCCACTCTTGAGGCGATTCTAAATTTGTTGACACTTTCACAGCCCTGCGCACGATCTCCGCAGCCCAGCACGTGCGTTTGTGTCACTTAGGAAGGCGAGCAAAGCACGCGCCATACGCACAAACACTCAAAATGGTACCGACCAGACTTTCTGGCGTCTCAGCTAGTCTCAACCAACGGGTCTAAACGGTTGTTTATATCTTTACCATAGGAGCCATAACAGCGCTGTCACAGCTACGCAGTGCGCGCGCGTTCCATGCACGCGGGCTCATTCCAGCTCTCGTGAGGCTGAGCACGGCCGCTACATCACCCTCTCCCAAGCGCGGGAGAGGGTGAGCTAGCGGCCGTGCTCAGCCTCACGAGAGACGGAAGCCCTCGTGCATGGCGCCGCGCCCTAGCTGTGACAGCGCTGTAAAGCGCGTCCTACATGGTAAAGATATAAACAACCGTTTAGAGTGCGTTGAATGACTGCCTTCATAGCTCTGTGGTTAGCGCGTCTGCCTGCTGATTAAGGGTCAACAGTTCGAATCCCAGCTGAGCGCCGGTCTTTTTATTTATTTATCGATCCACGGCGTAGGTTAGATAGCCAGATAGATAGATAGATAGATAGATGCATAGACGAAAAGTGCGTGAAGTATCCAAAGAATGCTATTCGCATTAAAAAGTGAGCCAAGAATCCTAGACAGCGGCTGCTCTAATTGGTCAAGCGTTTGCAGCAAACTCAAGCCGTGACACCAACATAAAAATCAAGCATGTAAAGAATCTTTCATTTTAAGACAAAAGCAATGCTTCACAAAGCAGAAGCAGTTTGCATATGCAAAAAACAAAGCAGAAACATAGTGCCCTACACACCCTTACACATTTGTAGCACATCTCCTTTTTTCAGGACACGTTCAGAGACTGGCAACATAGCTTGCCAGCTCGTGAGTTTTAGATGCTTGCTTCCTGTATTTCATGCAAGGGAAGATGAGGAGGAGTGCTGCTCACATCGCTGCTTTCCGACTCCTTCCTCCTCTTCTTCTTGGCCTTTCTGGAGGACTTGTCCGTTGCCGCGGCCGTCTTTGCCGTCACCTCGACCTCTTCGTACTCCGACTCTGATTCGGACTCTGACTTTGCTGGAACGGGAGCTGCCGGCTTGGTAGGGAGTCGCTTGGTCGCTGTGGCAACTTTGTCCTGCGAGACATTTGAAAACGACATCAATGCCAAAAGGAATCAGAATCTGTGAGTAGCCGTTGCTCAATCAGCATTAAATCGAGATTTGCCGTAACCAAAAGCTACAATAATGCAGCAGACACCCCTTTTTGCTCCCACAGATGTCCCATCTTGGCAGAATCTCGGACGACAAATTCCACGGAAGCATGTTTCGTTTAACGACTACGTTCAATGAGCCCAATTCTTGTTTTCTTTGGTGTGAATTGGAACGTTTTCTACTAAAAGCATTTACTGAAAGAGCACACTAAATTGATTCTATAGCAACAAATAAATTTCCCCATAAAATCTTAAACAATTTTTAACCATAAAAATAGAATGAAACTGAAACCAAAACTAACTTGCAACTTTACTGGGCCGCCATCTTGTCGCAACATCAGATGTATAAACATCTGTACATTGGCAGCTCGAGCCCGTTTCCCACAGCATCAGAAGCAGTTAGAAGGCTGTCACCGTCACAATCGTCCGCGGGCAATAACTGACTACGACTCGTCCAGCTTATCCTAGTCAAGCAACGACCAGCAAATGTTTCAAGAATTTCGGACGATTCGCTGCTCGCATTGGATTCGCAGGCATACTGGGTGGCGGCATTCGTGATTCGCCGACATATGGACCCAGATGCCGCTTCAGAAGCAGAATGGTATGAAAGGTTTTGTTTGCTAGCATGGTGTTAACTGCTTTACAACATGGCGCGAACACCGAGAGTCCGCTTCGTAGTAGGACTGCTCCGTCCCACTTCCTTCGCAGAAGCTTCCCGGTCAGAAACCAATGAGATGTCACTCTGCTGCGTTTCATAATGGTGTCATTGCACCCCACAGCACAGCACAGTACAAATCCCGCACCCCCCCCCTCTCCCCAACCTCTATTGCATGCTGAAAATAGCCCGAACCAGACACAAGCCGCCAAACCACAGACACTCACTGTTACTAAAACGCACAACACCCTGGAGCTGGGAGCGCCTGCTCTCGGATTCAACTTTTGACGTCACGAGCGATTCCAGCGCTGCTCCTACTCATTGTTGCCAGTGGAGTAGGAGCCAGTAATTCAGAGCTGTACGTGTAAACTTCCAAATTATTTTCTCAAAATATTTTAATGAGATATTTTGCAGACATGAGTGGATGCACAGGGAAAATTTTATAAAAATAAATGACCATCAATATTTTGCTGAAGCTCCCCTTGATGTCACATCTTTAATATGTTGGTTGGCACCTTGTCATCAATGCTGGCAATGTCAGACAATTACTGTATTTACCCATATATGCAAAGCACCTCTCCCTATTTAAGGGGAGGTACAGCCCAGAAGGGTCTACTTTTTACATACTTAACCGATTGCAATGAAAATTACACGGCATCTTAGTCATAAAAGCTTGGGATGGTAGGCCAAATTTTAGCTCGAAAGGTCATGTTTACTCAAAGTTACATCCCAATCTGTCATCAAAAAATTATAATCAGTAGTACAAAAGAAAAAAATCTGTCATTTTTTTATACAAAGGAAAAGTCGGATTATTTTTGCATAAATGTAATGTCAAGTAAGTGGTGAACAAAGTAAGGTATATAGCAATATTCTTTGATGTGAACATCAATGTAAAAACTTGTATTTACAAAATCGCTTTTTTCTTCCTCTTATATGACTTTCACTTGTGAAAAAAATAAAATAGTTGAAAACCAAGTACCTTAGCGGATTCTCCAGTAAATTTCCGTCTAGAAAGGAAACATCAGATGTATAGGCAAAGGAACAAAAAAACGAGTTTTTCAGAAACGAAAAAAGTCCCGAAATTCTAAATGGAGAAAAATGCATTTGAAAGTTTGTAACATGTCCCACTTGAAATGGTGCTTGGCACATCATCTAAAATGCACCAGTAGCATAGGTGAGTCCTTCCTGTTCACAGCCTTTCTGCGCCTTAGCCACGGCTTCCATCTTCCTTCGCTTGTGTGAAGCTGTGGATGACTCAAGAGCCTTGACCTGGAGTTTTTCAATCTTCTTTTGGGCGGCCTTCACGGCACGTGTAGTGTGGTGGCTTCCTGCTTCGATATCTCGAAGAGGGCATCCTCAAAGCCTTGAGGTCCCAGATTAAACTCGAGGACTGCCAAGGCCACAGCAGACTCCACGGTCTTGAGGGAGGCGAACTCCACCTTGGGACACCTTTTCCTAAAGTGCATTGAACGACTCATTTGCGTTTTGAGTCTTCATTCTCGAGCAGCGCTCCAGCAAGTCCCTTTGTGACAGTCAATTGTAGAAGGGAACCAATTCCTTCACAATCTTCCTGGAAAAGGCTGGCTTGTGGGGCCTGAATCCAGATGGCTCTCCTGCAGCCTCGAGTGCCTTGCTGCAATTGTAGTGGCACCAGGAGTCCATTCCGGTGGGACAAGCGGTGTGCCTTGGCTTGGCGTCGGTTGAGTAAGAGTGGTGAAGATTGGTAAACAACCTTTGTTGCATCGCTATGACATCTGGGGCATTATCCTTTAGGGAGCAGGCATAGTAATTTGTGAGCTGCTTCAGTTTTACATTTGTTAACTTCCCTTTGCCACCAAGCCCCTTTTAGCCTTCTTCAAGGCATCCAGGCCAGAGTACATTCGCTTCGCAACATGATTGATGCAATCCTCTTTCTTCATTTCCTTGTCATAAAGTCCGAGGCTAGCAACTTTCAGAAACGCCTTGCTCTCACCATCGCACAGTACTGTGGTGTATTGCAGGCCGTGCCGCTCCACAGAACGTCTGAAAATCACTGCCGCAGCTTCCACTTCCATAGCATTTAAAGATCCTTCAAAATTCTTCTGGCAGTCACGGCAGTGGCCTTCAAGCCATTCTTTGTATCCTGCAGACCCTGGCTTTGGACCTTGGTTACACACCTGGCAATAATTGCTCTGCACACTGAAGTCGAGGACCAGGCCACTGTTGAGCTCGATTGCCACTCCAACACCAAAGTGTGAGCAGTGACCGCGCTTATGCCACGTACAGTCATACGAGATGCACACATCCAGCAGCTCCTCTCTTGGGACATCTCCGCTGTCCAGACAGACTGTGCCGCACTCTCCATCATTTTACTGGCAGCCTTCATGGCAGCGTCGTGAACTTTTGCCACAACTTTCTGGGCGGACTTCAGACACATTGGTGGAGGTAGGTTGATGCCGGTAAAAAAGTTTGAGAACTTTGTGAAACTCATTCCAAAGTCGCGCGCCGCAAGTCTGATACTCGCAACAAGTTCATTTTGACGAGTATCGCCGATGTCTGAGGAGTGCGGTGCGCTTGCCACTTCACCACGCGACGGGCACACAACGATGAAACCGAGGAGCGCACCCTTGCCAGTTTCTTCTAGCCGCAGGGAAGACCCGTCACAGTTCGGGCACAGTAGAGAATTAACCAGAGTTGACACACGAAACGTCAAATGACAAAAATAAAAAAATACAAGCTCAAAGCTACCTTTTCTTTAAAATTTCACCCCAGAAAAACTCATTAAAATGAATCCAAGTTACATAATAACAAAACGATAGCTTTCCTACCCGATGGCAGAATTCTGAAAAAACCGTAATGGAGAAAAATGAACTCAAAGTTTTGGAAGCGCCTCACTTTATTTTCCGAGCACACAAGCTCAAACAAAGCCCCCAGGAGCATAGGTGGGGCCTTCATCTTCAACCCAACGCTGTTCAGCTGTAATAGCTTCAAGCTTTCGCCTTTTCGTGGCTGCTTTCAAGCTGTCAAGAGCCTTCGCACGTGCCTTTGATATGCATCCTATTGCAGTCTTCTCAACATGCTTGCATGTGTGCATGCCAGGGGTCAAGCCTAGCTTGTCCAGGACCCTTTCAATGCCCCTTGGGCCTGCGTTGTACTCCACAACAGCTAGAACTCCAACCATCTCGACAGTCTTCAAGGACGAAAACTCTGTCTTGGGACATCTCTTCCATACCAAGGCGTTGAATGACTCGTTAGAGTTCTGCGTCTGCATCCTCGAGCAGTGTACCAGGAGGTCTGCCTTAGCCAACCTGCTGTAGAGGGGCACAAGTTCTTTAGCAATGTCCCTGCTAAACAGAAGACGGTGGGGCAATGGATGGCTTTCCAGCCCTGAGCAGGGCCTGATGCCTCTTGTAGTGGCACCAGGACTTTTCACCTTGTGGGCAGGCAAAATGGCAGGGCTCCTGATCTGTCGAGTATGAGTGCAGAAGGCCTGCAATCACTGAACGCTGCATCTTTCAGACATCTGGAGCACTTTCCTTCAGAGCTGCTGCATAATATGCCGTTACTGTAAGCTTCCCCCTGCCTCTTAAGCCCTTCTTGGCTTTCTTTAGCTTGTCGATACCAGCAAAAACACGCTTCCCTATATGGTTAATGCAGTCTTCCTTGGTGACCTGCTTGTCATAAAGGTCAGGCTTGGCAACATGCAAGAACGCCTTGCTGTCTTCGTCGCACAGTACCGTCGTGTACTGCATGTTGTGGAACTCTTCTGAGCAGCTGAAGACCACACCAGCGGCCTCCACTTCCAGAGCGTTGGATGAGCCATGAAAATTCTTTTGGCACACCTCTTCGTGGGTCTCCATTCACTTTTCATGCTATTCTTCAGCTAGTAGGCCTATTCCTCTCGCCGCGCGAACACTTCAAAAATGGCGTTTGAGGAAAGTTTCCCGGAATGCCGCCGGTGTACCAATAAATGTGAATTTCTGCTTTTTCACGGCACAGACACGAAAGATATTTTGCAAATACATTCTTTATCAATATTAAGACACGAAACTGAAATAACCTAGAAAGACGTTTTCGGCCGAAAATCGCAATTTCTTGCACCGTGTCCCCCCTTAAACGTTCGCGCCAGTTAATTCAAACATGCTGCGCCACCGACAATGCCCTCAGGAGCGCGGTTAACTCACGCGGCGGCACCTTTGACCCGGCTGTGTGGCCACGCTAATCCGTGCACCAGTGGCTACTCCCGTCTCCAGTTCCAAGTAATAATGACAACCAATCACGTGGTAACCTTGAATGCTCTGATGAGCGGTGCGGTGCTGGCAGCGGCTGTTGTCATTGTCTCTTTTGCACGGTGACGGTGCTGCGCCACTGCTCTTCGGTGTGAGCGCGGTAGTTACGTATCTTGCCTTGCACTCGCACATTGCTGTGGTTCGGCGTGTTTTCGGTGGGCGCGTGACTGGTGTTATCTCGATTCAGTGTGTCATGGCGAGCCGGGCACGTATCGCCCACCAAACGACCTCAAGACGAAGGTAAAGATACGGCAAGAAGTTGACCAAGGCGCCTTTTCCAAGACGGAAATAGAGAAGAAACACAGCATCACAAAGAGCACTCTATCAACATACATAAAGAACAGGAGGCCATCTTTGTTGAATATGAAAAGGAGAATAAACCTTCCAGGAAGAGGCTACGGACGTCAGCACATCCCCAGCTTGAAGACGCTCTCGTCATGTGGATAAAACAGGTTCGTAGCAGAAACCTTCCACTGAGCATGCCAATAATTGCAGCCAAGGCGATGGAGTTCGCAAGTCAGAAGGCTATTGAAAAATGTTCGGCATCGGATGGGTAACTGTTGCGGTTTAAGGAACGTCACGGGCTTACTTTCAAGACCGTTTGTGGCGAGAAGGCGGATGCCACGTTAAAGCTATAGTAGGTTACAAGTCAAGAAGGTAGCGGCAAATGCCCCTCAAAGGGAATCATATATCCCTCCGCCTCCTCCACATCCAATAGCGTCCCATCGTTTTCGTGATCGTCGCGAGCCAACGCGCAAGGAGGCTTGCCTTTCTGTACATATTTGCTTTATATTTCGACTTTGACTTGGCGTTGTGGAAGCCACGAGAGGGAGGTTAGAATTAGAATCTTCCCCCTTCGATCGAAACAGAGACAACTTTCGGGCATTAGCTTCCCCCTCCGATTGATACAAAGGCTGCTTTCAGGGTCTCAATTTCTTCTCCGATGAATACAAAGGTCGCTTCCTCAAAAAGTGGGGTTCGGAGACATGTTGGCACCACTCTGTGGCCATTATCTATCCATTGAAGTGGAACAAGGAGCGTTTCCAGTGAACTCTTCTTTTGATTGCGGAGGGATTTGAAACCGGCGCACCACGCTTGTGGGAGGAGCTTCTCCTACCTTCTTAACTTGTAACCGACTATAGTCTCCAAGCTTCAAGCTGATGTTTGTTTTATTCTCGACTGAGGAACCGCGCACAGGCACGCATCACGGATTACTTACCTTTGTGATCGGTGTAATTAAATGTCCCAAAACTCGTCACTCATGTGTTAGCTCGGTGCACATGCGCCACCCAATGCAACATTACACGTAAGTACCGTATTTACTCGCACAATTAACGCACTCGCATAATAAATGCACCCCCCCAACAGGCATCAATATTTTGACTTTTTTTTTCACTCCCGTAATCAATGCACCTCCAATTTTCGGATCTGCGAGTCTTGAATTGCATTCAATTTAGCAAGCAACCAAGCCAGTTTTCTTTTGCCGCCAAGCGGTCAGGCCAAGTCAAGCCAAGCCGCTCTCGTAAAAATGGCCGCAAGTGCATAGTTGCGGTAGTTAGCGGAAGTGACCAACCGTGAAACCAAGTGTCGCGCACACTTGACAAAGCTTAGGTGGAGGAATCGCCGAGCCCCGGCCATTCTTCGCCTAACGGATGCATTGATGTCAACAAACAAGCCGTCGTCTGTGGTCCACTTTCGGACAGTAAAATCGTGAAAGTGGTTAGGCCTAATTTCACGCACTCCGAGGTAAATGCGTTTATTTAAGTTTATTTAATCCGTAACCTGAACGGCACAGCTGTGATTCGTGCTAGCGGGCTTCGGGGGTTGGACTGCGTATGAAGTTCTTATACGCTGAGTTCTACATACTGACGTAGTCGCAGATCTACCTGAGCGTGCCCGCCGGATACTAGCAATATATATCGCCTAAGAACGATCGCGTTGCTTTTCGTGCTGAGTGAGCTTCGTAGGGTGCGTTTTCTTCGGCAAAAGGCACCCCAGAAGCGCCCTAAAAAGGTTGGCATTTTATAAAGCATGGTTGTTAGTGGCGTGCCCCCGGCCAGCCGTGGGTGCGCCTCCATCACTGGAGACGTGCCACAGTACCTTGTTGTGCCATAATGGCACCTCATATGACATTTGCACGAAGTGTGTAAATGCAAAATTTTACCCCATGTAATAAATGCCCACCCCCTAATATGTGTCAATTTTTCGGGAAAAAAGTGTGTTCATTATGCGAGTAAATACAGTACTCTATTTAATGAGCTTCCTTAATTCAAACTCTGTTTAATTCAAACGATTTTTGGCCCCCCTTGAGTTCTAATTAATGAGATTCGACTGTATTTGCTGGAACGGCTCAGTGTTTGTGGTGCCGACCATGCTAAGCAGCAACACCTACTCAGCCCACGCTGATAGCATGCCGTGCACGAACGCACTCATGCATGCACCAAACAAGGAAGTTGCACAAGAGCCTACTCCTCGCGACTGACAGAACACCCGACTTGGCCCGACGCCGAAGCATTTGCCAACGCGATCGCCGACCTTCCCGCTTCCCCAGCATCGCTCTTCGTCGCATCTTTCGTCCGCTCCCTTGCTCGCTCGTTGCGCCTGGTTAGTTTTCTTTTTTTTTTCTATTACCGAAGAGAACATAGCGTGCTAGAAACATGCTTTTACGGAACGAACGTTTGCGCTGTATGCCGATCGGCGGTGTTCATCGCGCGTATACAAGCAACGGACTTTGCGATAGTAAAACATTCTTTCCTGAGCATTTCTTGCATAAAACAATGAAACTAATTCAAATTTTGAGTTTAATGTATCTCTTGTGCAGCCGTGCTAAATACGCACAGATAAATTTGTTTTCTTAGCTTTTCCTAAACTTTCTTTTGCTTACCCACCGAGACATGGCTCACCCCTTTTTGTATGAGTTTCAGGTGGCAGGAAGGCGGGCAATGACTCAAGGGTATTACGGTAAACATGGACATGTCACCTCGTGGCAAGCCAACGCCGTGTGGCGACTGCCGACATGATTCAACGAAGAGGGAATGGCAACTCACCGGTGGCGGCCTCTCGGGAGACGGCGAGCCCGAACTGGAAGATGACGACGACTCCGATTCCTGGGGAGGCGCCTTCTTGCGCGTTTTTTCTGGCGGAGGACCCTCTTCTTCCTCCTCCGACGATGAAGACGAAGAGCCGGACGGGACAGGCGGCGCCTGCTTCTTGTTGGCAGCTCTCCTGCCGTCGTGCCGCGGCTCCATGGATGGCGACAGCTCTCGTCTGCTACGTGCAAAACACCACGAGACTCAGACAACCGGCGTCTGCAACGCCGGCAGAGAATTACCAATTTACACAGATCACAAGTATTTCGTAATATTTTGAGAGATGCTCCACCGCTGGAATACAACCCCACCCTACTCTTGACAGGATCTCCTATTGATCAGAAATGGCGAAATATAACCCACTTCTAGGAATTGCAGGGCCCTGGCAAAAGGCGACCTCAGCAGAAATGGTGTTCGTCAGATATGACGGGAGATAAGCAAACAATGCTTATCTCCCGACCCACAGTGAAGAGAAAGTGGCGAAAACTTTAGGGTGTACCGTCCTCTAGGTTGAGACAGCGAAAATTGACACTAAAATAAACAATTTTTACCGAAATAAGCAGCAACAGGCTGCACTCGTAACTCAAAAAGGACTGCGTGCGACCAGCGCAGCTGGAGCCGGTGAATCGAACGTAGCTAGTGCCCGTGGAAGACGGCCCGAAGGCCAAAGAAGCCACTCACGCGTGGTGGCTGTTCTGCTGCCGCGCCATGGCCATCGCGTGGTGCCTTGCCAGGGCCGCCTCCTGGGCTTCTGCGGGGGTGTGGGACCTCCTAGCCTGGCCCCTTGAGGGTGGTGACACGGGTCCCATGTTGGGCGGCGGCACGGGACGCTGCTGGCGCAGGTCCATTTCCCGCCGGGGTTCAGGGCTGCCTCCCCCGCCCCGACCCTGACGGATACACAGAAGCAGACGACGCCGGTCAATTAAAGAACCGTCCAAGAGAAAAGAATGAGATACAAAAATATAATGTTCCAAAGATGTGCAAAAAAGGTGATAGAAGAGGTGTGCTGGTGAACTTTCACTTTGAATATATGAAGTGGGCTAACAGTGAATGTTAAAACTTTTTTTGTTTTATTTTATTTAAGAAATACTGCAGATGGTTTTTCACCATCCTACCAGGCAAGGGTTACATCGTTTCTTAGAAAGGAATCAAAACTGTTGTATGTTAAAGCTTGCTTCAACCTGGTATTACCACAGGTCTCGTTTTTGGTTTGTTTCCCCAACCTTGCAGTTTCCGATTTGGATATTTTGTAGCACATGGCAAATGTACAAACATCTCTGGCTCTGACGGTTCCTCCTTAGGTTCAACCGGAGTGGAAATCCCACGAGCTTAAAATATTGGCTACTCACTAGCACAATAAAACAAATTACTGAATGACCGAGCGAATCCTGAAGGTTTGGGTTAGCAGCAAGGTTACCTCCAAGCTCGACTGCTTGCAAGAGATTAAGAGTCCACGTGGCGAAGATCCCACCCTCTTTGCCACATTGACTTATATTATCTTTCTACACAAAGCATGTAATAGTCTTTTTCCTTTCTGCATTAATAGAGGGATGCACAGGAAAGGCTACGAAGAATGCGAAGGCGTCATTTCAACTCCAGTACTTCAACCCACATCAACAACATCGTCGACAAGAAGGTCACAATCAAAACAAGGGGATCAGCAACAAGCAAGTTTCACTGCAAAAAGGAATAGCGACAGCAAACCGCCAAAAGTGAGGAGCTACAGGCGGGGCACTCACGCATATCCCGCTGCATCCCGGGGCTCTGGTTACGTGGCGGTGGCCGGCGCTCCGAGGGGAGGTGAACCTCCTCCTCTCCTCCCGCATGGGAGGGGAGGGGAGGGCCGCCGCCGCCTCTCGGGGGTCAGGCTCCTCCTCCGCATGTGCCGGTGTCTGGGGGAAGGACTTCGACGCATCCTGCGGGTGACACGAGCAAAAGTCAAGGCTGTGCGAACGGTGTGGAAGATTCATACCGGCCAGGGATAAAATGGATCCCACACCGGCTACAAATAAAACAGAAAAGCCGTCTCACCTTCCGTGCGGACTCTGTCGACCTCTGCGCCGCCCAGGAGACACCGAACCAGCCGAGCCGGACGATGAGGCCGATCCCCTGCGCCGGCCAGCCTGAGAACACATCAGTCCAGTGTCAGTCCAACGCCTTGCCAAAAATGCCACATGAGCTACAGACCCGACCAAGCACCAGACGAGTGCCAAGAAACAAGCCGAGAACCAGGGTGTAAGATAGGCAGGCGGGGAAACGACCGGTGAAACCTGCCGCGGCGGTGCGACCAGACTGTGTCTTTCTGGAAGCTTCCGCTCGGCCGGTACCGTATTTACGCGATTCTAAGCAGTTAGGTATCCAGTCAGAATGGTAAAAAAAAGTTTGAACACAAATGTAAGCACCCCTTTTGAGCAATTCAAAATCTGAGCGCGGCACGCAGCTGTTCTTCAGCGGAAGGAGAGACCGCGATCGCCGAGCTGTTGGCAACGTTGATTGCTGGAAATAAGTTTCCAAATCATTTGATAGATGGCAACACATGAATCGCGCACCCGCGCACACTAGCTGTGTTACCACACGAGCAGGAGGGTTTGCTTGTTCCTTCTCCTTTTCTTCTCGGGGAGTGTCTGCTGCGTCGGTGTCAGGGAGCCATCATCATTTCATTTCGGCGGCTATTGATCAGTCTTAGATCAGTCTCGCGTCAGCATGAGTGCGAAGAGAACTTCCTATACGTTCCAAGTTCAAGAGAACAGTGAACTTGTTTATGGGAGAGAATGGAAATCACAGCGCTGCCGAGAATTTCGGCAAGGACAGGTTCTGCATGATTCGATAGAGAAAGCAGCAGGAGCTGATTTTCAAGAGCGCGTCGTTGTCAAGTTTTTTAAAACGTGTTGTATAGTCGCCGACCGATTATTTGGACTCCGGGGGGGGGGGGGGACCCCCGAAAGGGTCCGAATAATCAAGCAGTCCGAAAATTCGGTAGATGAAAAAACTTGCCTTTATTATGCCTAAACACACTTTAAAAAGCTGTCAATAGTGGCTTGCTTCATGTTACACCTGCTCGTGATGATGTCTGCTTGCATTTGCGCAAGTCTCGTGTTCTCGTCGTACACATTCAACAGCAATGTTATTGCATTCGTTATGTCCACTGTCAATGGCTGCGGGCGGTAATCGTCGTCGGAGGTACATTTTTTGCTGATGCGAGGAACGAGATGAGAGACGCAAATCCACAAGCGCAAAATGGCGACTGGCGACGTGAAAGTGGGGCGGAGGCACGAAGGGATGGGAGGAAACAAGGCAAAATGATAATAATGATGATGATGACGTGCAGCTAAATGGAAAAAAAGTGCTAGCATAGCGTCACCTAGCGGTAGGACTCGGGAGTACTCAAGGTGCGCTGCCAAACCAAGCCAATCCATTTGCAGCCACATAGAATTCAAAATGGCCACTTCTCGGTGGTGTTTCCCGCTGGTCGCTCGCGACAATTTCGTCCGAATACAGTCTAAGCTCGTTATAACAGACCTTGATTTTGACCCAAATTTCGGTCTGTTGTAAAAGGAGTATGTTGTATGCAGATATGAAGTTGAGTCAATGGTGCATAGAGGGAAACCAACCGAACTTCACAAATTGGTATGTTATATCCAAATGTCTGTTGTAACCAGGGGCTATGCTCGACAAATGTTTCGTTTCTCCTAAAAAGACGGAAGTGACGGCACTGATGATATCGCGTCTGATTGGCGAGAGCTCAAATGACGAAAGAGGGAACTCGTCATTTGAGCTTCTAACAAATCAGACGCGATATTGTTCCTTCCGTCACTTCCGTTTCTTTTAGGAGAAACGAAACATTTGTCGAACATAGCCCCCTGGTCTGTTATAATGAGCTTAGACTGTAATCAACCTTTCGGACTTCAAGCTGTCCGAAGCATTGGTCGTGAATATACACTATATCTACGGGGTAAGTCACAGTTCTTCCTTTAGGTCCTAATGGATTGACCAAGTCCGAATTATCGGAGTCCGAAAAATCGGTCGGCGACTGTATAACGAACAGTCTTGGCGGATCTGAGGACGACCTCTTGTTGGACACGGAAAGCAACCGAAGCAGCAGTAGCTCCGACGGATGCACCGAGGACTCATCGTCAAGTGAAAGTGATCGAGTGAAGCGTGCTGCATGGCGTGCTGCAAGCTCTGCCGGCAAGTAGAGCTACAATCTCCCGTATTTGTTGCATCTTCCGTGTTCTATTTTACCTTCTATTTTACTTAAATTAGGTAATGTTTCTTTGCTGAAATTTCATAACATTTAGTGTCCTTCAAATCTAAGCACCCCCCCTCCTCGTAAAGCATCGCAATTTGATAAAAAAAAAAAGAAAAGATGCTTAGTATAGAGTAAATACGGTACCTCTGCCCTACGACAGATGGAGCGTTGGCATACGGAAGGCGATGGATTCGGGTTTGTGCAGATCTCTGCGAGAAAATGCACCGTGTCAGCGATATTCTTTTATTTAAAGTAGTAACATTTACTAAATCCTGGCAAAATGAAGTAACGACGTAATTATTTATAGTCATTTTTCTTAACTTCAATGTGCTTTCCAAGCCATGTGAGGCTGGCAATGTGAAATCTGTGAAACGTCTGGCGTGCTCTTTGCTTTTTGTTTTGTTTGTTTTGCTCCCAAACGCGCTGTTTTGTCTGGCAGTGTTTGTTGGCATCTGGGGACGGCCAAGATTTTTTAGATATGCGCCGCTACTGCTGTCTTCCAAATTGTCTGTAGAGTTAGGGCCCAAAGAGAGAAAAAGCGGCGATACTCAATGCGGGCGATGTTGAGTTAAGGTGACTCTCGTGCTGGGCGTGGTGTGACACTAGTGTAGAGCAACAGCGTAGTGCTGGCTTCAAATCACGTCGCACTAAAACTTACCTTGTTTGCACATAAACAGCGAAAATGTATAAGCTAGATCACCGAACACATCCGCAGGCGGAGTGGAATTGACACCCTCGATGCATTCACGACATGCCTCAGCTCCTCAGCAGACTTCTAAGCTTGCCTTCATTTTGTCGTGCTGCGAGCTGAGAAGTCTGAAACATTTTGCGAATATGCTCGATTATTTTAGCTTGTAATGTAAAACTGCAGGCGAAACAGAACCTACATAATAAATATATCATTAGTTTGCTCAATTAAACTTGCACTGTTCATGGACAGTTTATGAAATGAATTGCCAGTGAGTCACATTGCCCGCAAAATAAATTAGGATATTTTGTTTTTCGTTTATTCTCTCAACATTCCTGAAGCGGGGACCCAATCAGGTCACCCAATCAGCTCTCGTTTTCCCACCTGCCTATATTACACCCTGCTGAGATGTAATACCGGTGTGGTGACCGATAAGCGTCTCCGACCATGGTGTTTAGGGTCCCAAGGTGGCAAAAAAGTATGTTCCAGAATCCGGTGTCAAATGGCGGTTGTAGAAGTGCCGTTAGACACCATTGTAGAAGACAAGCAAACATAGATGTCGCTGTCCTCGCAGTGACCCAATTCGCAGTTGCCTAAGTGTCCGCCGACTGATCCGGCTGCGGAGGGCATTAGAGCGAAACGGGTGCCTGCTGCGTTAATGTGTAGACCCAACCGTCACTCCCTTAGCAAGTAAGTCGGGAGCTGCGCCTCGAGGCATTACACTACGACGCGGCAACCGTTGGGACAGAAAAAAGACACAGTAGAAGAACCCTTTGCGGACAAACTGCCGGGCAACGTAGTCGCGAGGTCTAAACCGACGGCGTAAGCGAGAACTCGGCGGCAAAGAGGGACCCCAGTAGACACTCACCCCCCTGCGCATCCCACCCCGGCCCTTGTCGCCGCCGCCCCGCCTGCCCGGGGCGCTTCGTCGGATGCACTGCCAGACTCCTCGTGGCCACCGTGAGACCTGTAATGGCGCTTCTGCTGCACCGAGTCCTTGCGCAGGCCCAGCTTCTCCTTCAGCGGGGACGCCTGCAACCGGGCCGCCATGCGTCAATACCACCGTCACGCACCATGCGTCGGACGACGGTTCACCGTATGGGTTCACCGTTGCCTTGCATATTTTAATGAGAAAGCATTCACTGTCTCATGGAGCGAGCCAACGTCATCAGCTTTGAAACTGTGCCAACGGCACCTTATGTCCTTTCTCCCAGTCAAGCCAGCTCCCAGCTTTGAAACCAAGTGCAAAGACAGCCAACGGCACCTTTACACTTCGGTCCCATTGGCTGGCGAGCGTCGACGAGGCTCCCATTCGCCGGACATGCAGCGCCATGGGGTGGCCGGTCGTTGAAACTGATGCTGAGCATCACTTTCAACGACCGGCCACCCCATGGCGCTGCGTGTCCGTCAGTGCACCAACATGCGGAGAGGAAGTATGGCGCACATGCTTTCGCATTCCCAACACTTAAGACGTGCTTAGGTGCACCTCGAGTCTTTTTTTCACGAGCGAATGTACAGTCACCGACCAATTTTTCAGACACCAATTTGGATTCGTTATATATTTCAAACCTAAAAGAGGAACCATGAACTACTTCGAGAGAAATAGTGCACGTTCACGACCAATGTTACAGACAGCTTGAAGTCCAAAAGTTTAACTTTTCGGACAAAATCGTCGCGAGCGATCGGCGGTAAATGCCACCAACAAGCCGCCGTTTTAGGTTCTATGTTGTCTGAACATGGATTGGCGGGCTGGCTTGGTTTGGGAGCGCGACTAGAGTACTGCTAAGTCCTACCGCTAGGTAACGCCATGCTAAGACTTTTCTTTACTCTAGCTGCGCATCATTATCGTTATTACGATTTTATTTTGTTCATTCGCCTTTCTGCAGTCGTGAACTTGCACCTCTCGTGTCGTCTCAGTGAATGGTGTTTTCGGACTGCGCCAACTTGGATGTTGTGGCTTCATCTGTTCTTCCGCCACTGCAAAGCATCGCCAAGCACGAAAAGCACTCTACCATAACGCTAGAAAAGAAGGCAGCGATTCTCCAAGCTAAAAGAAACAGGCCAAACACAAGCGGAGGTGTAACCTGAAGCAAGGCACTGTTGACGGCTTCTCTAAGCCCGCTTAGATGTAGTAAAGGCGAGTTCTTTCATCTGCCGATTTTTCGGAGTGCTCTATTATTTGGACGTTTTTTTGGTCCCCGCGAAGTACCAAAAAAATGGTCGGCGACCATAGTACCGTATTTATTTGAAAATGGGTCGACCTTTTTATGAGACGAACCTGCGCGTCTACTTTCCCACAGAACCCGCGAAGACCAATCATTTAAGACTTACGAGAGGAACCAGCAAATGGCGAAGCAGAGATAACGTTTGGAATTTTTAAAAATGCAATACACACAGATCCCGTATCTGTGTTTTTACGTCATCGGTGCCTCATCGTTCGCCGGGCATCTTCCGTAAATCGCGATGATTGGCTCACCTCGAGCGTTGTAGAGAAATGCATGGCCAGGCATTGTTCATAAAGAGGTCGACCTGCATATTTTAGAATAAATACGTTATTTGCCGGCACCACGTCCTTCCGAGGCATCTACCAAACTTATCATTGCCCGACTTGTGCGGGTTTCCCCAAATAATTTATAAAACTTCCCCAACTGACTACTAAGGGGAGTAGGTCAGGGAATTTCGTTACGTGAAAACACTGACATATCCGACGACTCCCCAGTTCAAATTGATATATGGGGTTGCACTTGGATAGGATTTACAGTGAAAGTCACCGGACCTCATCCACAAGACGATGCTTTATAACCATTTTAAGGGGGATATGGCCTGGGAGGGTCAACTTTTGAACCGTTCAACCAATTTGGTTCAAATTTGGAGGGTTATTTCAGCACTATGAGGAAGGATAATCTGCGAAGTTTTAGCATTATCGGTCAGCTTTACAGTATGCGACAGTTCTCGCACTTCAGAAAAAGGACACTTCACTAAGAAGTCTATCGTAGAAAAATAATATTAGCTGGTGGCAAAATTCTTGCTTTAATGTGAAGAACAATACCCACAGTGCAACCTAGATTAAAAATAAATTGCAAAATATTCAATTATGACAAAAATAACGACATCCCAAAATTAAAAAAAAAAGTAAAATTTTTGTGTTTCAAAAACAATTTTTTTTTTCTTGAAGGAGTAGATTTTTGTAACTGTGAAGTAGTCTATCTTGTTCCCCAGAAAATTTCAGTCCCAGAAAACCTTGAATGATGTCCCTTTGTATTCAGAATGTCAAACGATTGCTTTCTTAAAACAAGAATGCATGTCAAAAAGTGAAACTGAGAAAAATGCGTTTGAAGTTTTAACTTTTTTTTTTTTATTTTCGGACGATGCCAGGAACTCAAAATTTACCCCAGTCATTGGTGGCACCTTCAACTACATGAGCATGGGGAGGGCAGTGCGTTGAGGCCCCCGAAAAGATTCGCGAGCTTTGTGAAACTGATGCCACAGTCTTTTCCAACGACGCCTAGACGTACCGCGAGTTCGTTCTCTCGAAACTTGCCGATTGATGGTGAATGCGGTGTCGCGACGATGTCTCCGCAAGTCGAGCAGCTAACAACGAACTGAAGGTTGATGCCAATTCCTTCTTCTCGCAAGCTGAGTAGTTTTCCGTGGCACTTGCGGCAGAGTGAAATCGCAACAAGAGTTTGCACGGCGGACACATTGAGGAGACGTCCGGGGGCATTTCAACGGGAGCGTCTGTCGGCTCCGGGTTGTCCGTAGTCCCCGCGTCAAAATCGAGCAGGCTGAGCTTCCTCACGAACATGGTCAGCACATCAGATTCGGAGATGAAGCTGTAGGCTCCGATGTCCGCCAAGCACTAGTTGAGCTTGAAGATCGGGACGACGGCGGCGGAGACGGCGACGATAGTGCCGGCGGAGACGGGTCGCCGTCTCCGCCGGCTCTTTGTTTTTACCGTCGAGAACGCTGGCCAAAGCTACTGCGAGTGCTAACTTTGGAAGCAGGCATTCCTCGGCAGAAAAACTACCGGGAACAAAGAGGGAAAACGAATCTAAACAGCGGCGAAGTAGCGATACCAGCGATACGATCAGAAGCGAAAGAAGCTGCCGATAGCGCGCATGAGGCCAACAAGGAGCTACGTCGCCGAAGTTGGCCAATCGTGAGCCCTGTTTCGGGTCGCAACCAATGGGATTGCTGGTATCATAGTTCCCACTTTTTTTCTGCTTGTATGTACGGGGTTCTCCCGGGCCACAGATAGCCTCAAACGTAGCAAGCTTCTATGGGCAAAAACTAGAAGAAACGGCGTTTCCAACGAGGGTAAGATATCTCGGCTGCGTCGAACGAGCGCGAAGTAGGCCTAGTTTGAAAATGCCGAACTTCGCCGTCTGCTCGCTCGGCGGGTCGCCGCGCGCGGCCGCGAGCTTGCCTAAAATAATTTTTTGCGAAATAAATACTGCGCATTTATAAATGAAACTTTCTGAAACTATGCTTCAGAATATGGTGAACCCAAATATAATATTTTTTGAAAATGCAATTTTTCGGAAAAAAATGGAATTTCGGGGCCGTATCCCCCTTAAAGCAACTAAACGCAGCCAAAAAACACCACAATCATCCTCGGAAGCAGCACGCACCGCGCAACACAGGATCAGTGGACAGGTCCCGAGACTTTCGCCTGGCTGGACGTTCTGACTGCAACCTGAGCACCGGACCAGTTCTAGGCAAGCCGGCAAATCAATCCTAAAATTGATGCCGAGGCACTCACCACCTGGCGCTTGCCTGGCTTCCCTTCTTTGCGGAGCCCTCGCTGGAGCCTGGATGAGGCAGACGGGTGGAACTGGAGCGCGATGCAATGGGGACGCAGAACGGTGCCTGCGTGAAAAAGCAATGTCCCCCCCGAGGTTACATTGGCGCAGCTTGCACCTTACGACACCTGCAGAGGGTCTCTACAGAGGACGCCATCCCGGGCTGAACTAACGACCAAATCCTAATGTATACAGGGTGGTATCGATACTCCCCAATGGGATAGCACAGAACCTCGGACACCGTGTAGAATGAGCCAGAAAAATCGTCACTTGTACACAGCAAGTTCAAAGTATCATTGAAAGATTGTTTTACTGGTCGGTTTTACGCCCAGACTTCCAAGAGGGCTTGGGTCCTGTGACAAATGAAACCGAAATATTTAAAAACTTAGGCTGGGTTTTCCAATGAAAAGGCGGTGCTACGTGCCAAGATTGGAAATGGCCGTGCTGGCCGGCAGTCAATCAAATTGAAGACATTTTCGGGTACTCAATCCTCTGCACAAACTGAATTTAAAAAGTCGCATTCAGTTCAAAGCTGGAAATGAAAGCAATGAGAGGAAATGTGGGTGCGCCAACAAGCCGACGACGCATCGCTCTGCCCTCCAGTTCGACGACCCGCGGCACCACCTCTCGACGGGAGAACTTAAACCCAAACGTCGACCCGACAACATCTGCATGGCACGTTCCGCTCAGGTTATCGAGCATTTCGTTCTTCGCGGGACTGGAGCTACGTCTTAGCATGTCCCCAGATAAATCTGATGCTCAAAATACAGATCTTACGAAACTTCGAGCTCACTACAACCAGACATAGATTTCTACGGCTCAATTTATGCGAAATCTAATGTTCAGGACACCACACAGATAAGACATGAAAAGAACCGACCACAAAGCTAGTACAACCAAGTGTCCAGACCCCTTAATTTTTCCATTTCATTTGTTTGTTTTTTTTGTGAGTGAGCATGTGTCTACCAGTATCTGAGATTCGACCGTTTTCGGACAAAAAAGATAAATAAATAAGTAAATAAACCACGGCAGTACTTGGAAAACGGGAGAAATAAAAACATATGCACATAGGCTGATTCTAAACTTGCTGGTGCCCATGTGAGTGTAGTACGATGTAACTGTAGCCCCTTATAAGAGATGCTGTCATCAGTACTATACACCGTTAGTCGTGGACAAGAGTGAGAACGGTGGGGCGTCTCTTTAGGGTGCCTGGTCTCTAGCATGCGCTTAATGCATTCCGCTTTGCTTTGGCTGCGGGTGTACGCTATAAGGAGATGTGCCACCAAAATGCCATCAAAGGTAGGAAGGTAGCAGCACTAGAAGCGAGACAACCAAAGGGACTCGTATCTACGCCCCAAGACACGGAGAAATAAAATACTGGACAAAACAACATGTATTTTTCAGTGTCTCAGGGTTTTGAACTACGACGTTTCCTAAACAGCTCGCCCGCAAACTTCCGCTTCTCGCAACACCTCTCCTTCGGCGGCTGGTGTTGTACAGGCACAAAAGGTACACTCTTACCCTGGCCTCCGGTGGGGTGAGAGCCCCTCCTGGCGACAGGACTCCTGCGGTGGGGCGAGTGGCGACGCAACGCCGGACTGGCGCGGCGTCTCGGACTCCGAGACCTCCGACGTGGGCTGCGCGACCTGTACAAACAATGTGCCACATCAGCTCGTTGGACCCCCTACGACTTAGTTTCCACGCGTCGCCGAGTTAGAAATGCCAGGTGCACAAGGGTCAAACTGGGCCTCATCACGATTCGTGTGTAGAAGAAAACGTTAATCGGCTGTATAAAAAATGTTCTCAAGGTTATTATTACTGGCTTCATTCAGTTCAGCGATCTGTGGAGCGGTTGTTACTTTCCTCCTGGTGTCGGCGTCAAGGTTGTGAGTTGGGGGAAGTGATTTCAGTCTGGGTCTGAGGTTGGCTTATTGATCTTGTTTAGGAACTGCGAAGGGAGTTGGAGAAAGGGTGAGGTGAGCGAGTGTTCGACAGTGTGATGATGTCATGCGACGGAGGGATGGTAGTATGTTGTCCTTATGAGCAAGGCCGGGAGAATAAATGTTCAGCTGAGTTTAAAACCTGTGTCTGTGTCGTCCCCTTTTTTTCTTTTTCTTGTCCTACGTCTTGGGTTTTAACGATGTTGAAAGTTCACCAGCTCAGCTTGCATCTTCTCTGTAATTTCTGGGAAAGGAACTCGCTAACGGCCTTCACACACAAAAGGAAGTAGATACTCTCTGTGTTAGTACTAACAGCACTGCTGAAGTATATTAGCATTAAACTTGGGTATAGATATTGGACAAACTTTAAAGGGGCCCTGCAATGGCTTCTTTACTAATTTTTAATTTGCCCCAACCTGAGCGCACTGAACGTAGTAACTTAATGACACTTTTCTTTTCTCGAATTTCGCTTTATTTTAAAAGTTATAGGCGAATTAAAATTACAAAAACAAGCAAAAAATAACCTCCTTCATGACGTCCTTGGTTGCTTGAGTGGCCGTGAACTAGACGAGGGGTAGTGAGCTGAGCGAGCGCTCCCGGCTGCCGTACTCCGTGTCGACGGCGCGAGAGGGCGCCACTAAAGCGTGTTCTGGATAGGCTGTATGTAGCGGGCAGCTAGAGCGGCTCTCATTGGATTTGCTGCGCGATTAAACACAAATTCGGCATGACACTTCATTGGCCACAAACGACAGGAAACACGAGGTAAAGATCAGTTCAGAATGGGAGCCACTTCGCGCTGCCATACCGCGAAACGGCCAAACCGCCAGACAAAGCTGCTCACCGAAGGCCTTGGAACGCTCAGAGCCGGTCGGGTCCTTCGGTCCCTACGGCCGCAGCGCCGCCGCGTACATTCGGGACCTTTCCGTGTCGGCGCCTGATCCCACTACTCCTTTCTAGTATGCGCCGCCTTTTCCACCGCTTGGTGGCGGGTATGTCGACGGATCATTTCTTGTTTCCGTACTTTATAAACTGCATTTGTTTCTTTTCTGATCTAAAATACTGAACAAAAACTACTTTTATAAATAATTGAAACGGTTCGCGCCACTTATATTTTGTATTTCGACTAAAAAGAAGCTTTTAGCGGCTCTGACCAGTAGTAAGCCCAGGACCTAAGACGTCACATTACGCGCGCTTTCGGTACCGCGGGTCGCCCCCGTCGGTGGAGGAGGTTTCCGCGTCGTCCGGTTAAAATATGACGCACTGATATTTAGTTGCTCTCACCGTGCCCGCTGGCTTGCCCGAACCCCAAGAGACGTGAAAACCGCAAAAAAGGTAGACGCTTAAATATGATTGCAGGGCCCCTTTAACTACAGGACGATACAATTTTCCAATGTTTCCTAGCTCTCTGCGAGCAGGCAATTATTTGTCATTCTCTCACAGTTGCCAGACATGCCCAAAGATTTCTCCCCTTTATGAGCAGGGTTCCTCGTTTCCGGATAAATCCGAAAAAATCAGAAAAACACTCGCCGGTAAATTTTCGGTCAATTTGGATTTATCCGAAAAACTCCGAATTTTGAGGTCGCAGCGACAAAATAAACAGCAAAAAAGATGGAGTTTTGCAACTAAACTTTATAAGAGCACAAGGTCAGTGGTCCCGAGGAGATTCCACTTCAGTTTCCTTTGAAATCTAGAACTACTGGCAAAAGGGGTTTGCCTTTTAAAAACACAAAGGTACCTTCGGGACCACAGGTGACGGTACCCAGACCTTATTTATTTTCTTTCCGAATTTTTTTTTTAATTTTTACACAGTAGAATAAACTCAAAATGTTAAAGGATTGGGAATCTGAAAAAAATTAACTCTGAAAAACACCCTCCAAATTTCACAAGAAATTAACACTCGAAAAACACGGAATCCTATTTATGAGCTAAAACACGGTCATGTCATAAAAGCTTCTAGCAAGTGTTTGTATATAAATTTTAAAATACGTAATTTAAACTTTTTTTTAGTAGAGATTAACATTACAACTTGGATCGTTTTAAACGCAATTAAAACTTGCGTAATGAGATTTTTAGTTTTGGGTTTAACAACCGGTAGCCGTCCTCCAAGGCAGTCGACAACAGTGGTAAACGATGTTTTGGCGGCCACGCGACAGAAATTCTTTCGGCAGCTCTCAGCAGACAGAACACTTGGTGCAAGGAACCTTTATAGCGTCGTCGGAGCCCAGCATACCTGGATTCGTTGCTCGGCACTTTGCCGCTCTTTCTGATTCCTTTCAAGTGGGTTCGACCTATTGAAAAAACCAGCACGGCAAAACCTCAACTGTTGAGATTAGAGCTGCTAAAGAAGCCGCGCTCACTCAGTGGGCTGACAACACTCAATGCTAGCACTCACTGCACGGCTCGTCGAAGAGTACGAGCAGCCCCACGGGTCCTAATACGGGCATCTGATCCCCTCGGAGCCACCGTTCAACCATTCACCCGACACCGTTGCACGGGACACCGTTCGGCCAGACTCACAAAACGGGGCATACCTCCCGCGCCGTCGGTCCTTGCGAGGGGGTGAGCCCCGCCGACGCGGGCTCTCGCCCCGGCCGCGCTTGTCGCTGTGCTTGTCGACGTCCTTGCGCGCCTCGGCGGGAGGGGGAGACTGGGCCCTGGATTGCGGCAAGAAGAAGAAAGGCAGTGGCAACTGAGAAAGAAGAAATGGCACGGGTCACGGGACGGGACACGCCGATCCTGCTCTCCCCACTGCAGACTCCACCGCTCGCCTTAGACTCTCCACACTTGTGTCTTCGGCTCGTGAAGGCAGCTAAAGTCACTAGCAGGACGAGAACGGCAAAGAGGAGCATCAGTCGCCCCCCTCCAGTGCAAGGTTCTCACCTTCGACGACGCTTCGCCGTCTCACAAGCCTCGAGCGTGCACGGCGAAGGGCAGCGAGCGCGAGCCAAAGGTCGGGAGTTGGAAAGCGGGGCGCCCTGCCGTTCTCATTTTGTCGGAGACTAGAAACCGTGCTCCACCCGAGTTTAACTCCTCGAGCAACACTCCTTTGAAGAGACGCTGCGTTCCCAAAAGACCGTAGACTTGACCGCGACGATCGATGGGGAGGGCAGAACCGGAAAAAAAGGTCCAAGGAGAGTCTTTCCCGAAATTGCAACGTGCAACGAATGGCTCGTGAAGCACTATCGTCACTGCCAGTAGGATGAATGGCACTTTCGTGATCAGAATACCTACTCACTGGTACCGTTGACCCCCACCACGTGTAAAGCCAAATGAAAATGAGACCACTTATGCAAATGCGGTTTGTGCCAAACTGAAACCTACGTGAAAGAGGAGGTGTACAGTTACGACAGCACTTCACTGGAGCATATCCTAAGCATACTCTGTTCTCTATGCACCTGAACACACTCTTACGTGTGGTGTCAAGTTATGTCTTTTTTTCGTTACTGCATATGGGTGCTACATATCTGGCCCACATAGATATCTCCCGAGTGCTGCCAGGCTTCAGTTCCATCCGAACTAAAATTAAAGCCAACGCTCCAGTTACGCGTGATTTTCACTGTAGACTGACACTGGAACAATGCAAAACAAAGTCACTTCAAGATAAAAGTGACACACTACTTCCGTTTCACAAGGTAGCTATACCTACACTCGGACGTACGGGTAGACGCAGCGAGCCTCATTCAAACAGGCCGCAAGTGATACCGAGCAAATGTGACACGCGTCCACCCAGACAATCAGCAGAACCGCAAGGAGACGCACGTGACCACTCACTTTTCTTTGGCTTTGGGCTCTGCAGTCATCCTTCTGGCCAGCTTCGCTCATCTCTGTCCTTCTCCGGCTGAGGCTGCGGCAAAGTGCTCGACAGTGGCTCGTTCTCCTTGTCCGACGGCTTGTCCCTCGACTCTGTGTTCGCTTGGGGTAGCGGCCCTCTTGGGGCGCTCCGGGGATCGCCTCCCGAACCAGGGGTGCCAGCCCCCGCACCCGCTTCCGGCCATCTTCTCCCGCCTCCTTCTCCTCCATGCGCCACGCTCTTGCATCCTCTCCTGCTCCTCCTGCCAAACACAAAACACCACAGACCGGAGTTAGCAAGCGGGCAGGCGTAAGCCGCAAGAGAGACATGGGACAAACGGGAACACCTACAGGCAGAGATTTTAGGGAAATTCCAACGAGAAGCAATGACATCGCTGCTAAAAAGGCGAATTCAAACGCTTCTGGCGCCACCGCTCCTAAAGCAAGTGGCGACGCAGAATATGGCCCGCCCATTTCTTCGCAGCAGGGCTGTACAGAGGAGCCTGATAGCCATTTTGCAGTCACCATCGTAATGCCTGGGGGCCTCCCACAGTCTGGGTCCCTCACGCTCACCACACCGCGCAGCTTTGACCCTGCTACTTAGTGTCCCCCGCTTCATCCGAAACACGTCCTTCTCGCCACATCCGCGTCCTACACGCCGTCCCAGTGCATGCACAAGCATGCTCGCTCCACACTTCTAGATATTGAGGCCCCGGTACTTTCCACGTCCCTTTCGCTACGTCATCGCACGCTCAGAGAGAAAGATTAGCCGCACCCCGCCACCAGCACGGTAGGTCTCTCTTCCGATGGAAGTGCGAGCCCCACCTGACGCTTCTTGATCTCCCTCCTTCTTCTGCTCGAGGAACTCGGCGGGGATACCCCCGACGCTCTCTTGGGCGCTCAGCAGCAGCACCCAGAGGTCCCCCATGAAGTCCCGGGCGTTCTTGCCGCTCAGGAAGCCAGTCAGGTTGATCTGCATCATCCGGCCGTCCGGGTGCTGAGCAGACAAGGCGTGCCCACGGGGCGTCAGGGCAGACTGAGCAACGAGGAACTCGACCACAAACCACGTGTGCTCAAACGCGACCTAAAGTCGGAAACCCCGGGGTGACGCGACGGCGTCGGCGGCGTTAGCAAAGGTTCTGACGCCGCGTACTTGGAAGCCGCAGTCGGTTGCTCCTTCGCCGTGACCGTCCCCATGAAAGCCGCGAGTGCGAGCGCGACAAAACATTGTCGGCTCACACTTGCGGTTTTCGGGGGACCGAGAACGGGAGTGCCGGTATGCGCCGATCTCGACTGGACATGGGGATTTAAATCTTCTCGAATAAGGAGGATGCCGATTGCGCCCGTGCTTCCTTACTTGCATTTCAATAAAAGATGTTTTCTTTGACAGAACTGTCCCAACGCTCTCTCAGCGCTTTAGGAACTCCCCTCGCAACTATGGTCGCAACTCCACGGCCGGCTTTCTGGAAAGGAGCACGAGGAAACAATCCCGCTCGTGACGGTTTGAAAGGAGGAAGCGCCGAGGGCCGTCGCGGGAGCAGAACACCACGTGGAGGGTGCAGCCTCTGCACACTCTAGTCGTCGCCTAGATGAGAACGGCAGGGAGGAGTTTGAACTGCCCCAGCCCCGGCGCAAGCTTCCCACCTTCGTCACGCTTTGGAAACTCTTGCGAGTCTCAGTGCATGCGCGCGCAGCCAAGGCATCGCGAAAGGCACTGAGCGCACGTTAACGGTCGGGCGTTCAAAGGAGGCACCCTGCCATTTTCTCCTTGTCGGCGACTACAGTCTCGGCGATGCCTCCTTTCCACACCCCCGTGGGAAGGAGCCTCGACTGCCCAGTTCCCTTCGAAAAAAGCAAGCCCACATTCCCCGGTCTAACACCGCCGGCTGCGGCTCTTTGAAATCGCTCTAATTCGACCACTTCACCCACTCCCACACAAACTCTCTTACGGCCCCGCCCGTGTACTGTTTTGCAATCTTCTTTTTTCATTTTAGACTGCCAACGGTTATTGTACAGAAAAGAGCCCCAGGCAGGGCGAACGCCTAAAAAGCGTACTTGAAACCGAAGAGAACAGAGCTACAACACCGGAAGACGGACAATCGTCGCCTCCCCCAAACGATGTCGCAGAGGAAAACAAAAAAGAGAGCGGCAAGCGGGTGCTGCCTCCCGTGAGGAGGCAAGGGGGCACCGGCGGCCCCGGCAGAAGTGTACCAGGAAATAGGCAACCTTTCGACAGCCCCAGCAGGCAGCACCTGCGTCCGGGAAACAAGGGGATGCCCCTTCGACCCATAGAGCCTAAAAAGACTGAACAAAGGCCGAGGTTGAGGGCAAGGCTCTCGCGTCTGGCCACCCCCAAGACGTGACACGTACATACGTGGGCACTCGGGTCCTTAGTGGTCTTAGAGATTGGGGCGCAAGGTGTCCTTAGCTGAGAATGTCACGACTGCAAGATTCAACACATCCCGTTAGTGCAGGCCCGCCAACAACCTCTGGTCGAGCGGGAGTAAGCTCCCAATTCATCTCCGGCGGCTTTGAAAACCAGATGGAGCCACAGTCTCTTAACATTGAGCCTGCTCGAGGCGTGGTCCAAAAGGTCCCTCAGTTAGACGTCTCCGCAAGAACCCAAAACACACTTCTTTTCGGGCGAAGAGCTAGAAATTATGTTCTAGGTTGCCGAGCTAGGAAATGCTAAGACATAAACGTTCTTAAAAACTGAAGAAGCTAAGCAGAAAAGAACAAATTACCCTTAACAGAAGCATGCAAATGCAAAAGTAAAACAACTGTTGGCAGATACAAGCAAAAACAATACAAATTTTGTTTTTTGTTTTTTTAAAGTTGGATGGCCTACCTTTTCGGCTTCAAGCTGATTAAAGACGAATTCCACGACGACTTCATCTTCCATGCCCAGAAAGTCGGTGATCTTTCTGGTGATCCATGGTTTGATTGTGTCCAGGTTCACCTTGTTCATGTCAACCTGCACAAAGAGGCAACGAAATGGATGCAAGCATAAGGTATAAAGGTTTACTTTAAAGGGATACGACGACAACGAAATTTAGGCACCTATTTCTTGGTCAATTCGTGTTCAAGGGAGCAGGATAACATCAGACACACCAATCTCTTGTTGAAAATGACACAAAAAGAAATTTCAAAACGAATTAGATGATTAGCAAAGAGCACCTGGTTGATGTCGCTAATGCCTCATTTGTAATGCCCGTCTAGGAACCTTCACAGGTAATGACGATAACAGTCTCGCCTCAGGCCACCACGAGAGAAGAGGGAAAGGAGGAACTCCCCTCTTTCCAAGACTTTCTTTTGTGTGTCCCAAACATCGCTTATGTCCCTCTACAGAATTATAGAAGATTAACCTGTCACTCAAAATTCATACAAAAGCAGCTTTTGGGTTAGTTGTGGTGACCCGATCGCTGGCGTGCTTCGGCCACTTCGGTGGGTGGAACAGATAGGACATTCTATTGACGTCACCTCGCCGCAGCCTTGGTCATCCCAAGACAACCCACGCCACGATTGCAGCGGATGTCACATGCTCTCCGCTGGCTGCTCTCCGAGCGCTTGCCAGAGTGGGCCGTTTACAACGAAAAACACAGCCATCAGGATCAAAATATAAGTGTGCGATTGTCATTTATGGATATTGTGGATCATATTCAGCTCATTTCTGAACAGGACGGGTATATTTCTAATTTCTTTGAAGTATCCCTGTAAGTAACTGTGTTGTGTGTATGTTTAGACAGCAGAAACTTTGCTAGCCCCAATACATGGCTTGCATTGATGTTACGTCAGCCGCCATTGCTTCGTATCATGCTCCAGTGCCCATACTTTCTGCAGCACACATTTGGTACCATCGAAGTTGTTGTTCTTGGCAAGCCATGCCGAGAAGAACAGGTTCGATGGGCACAGGAGAATGGTCCGGAGCAATGGCGGCTGGTATGGTGCCATATGACATCTCGTGCGAGGCATCTATAGACGTCTGGCGTCTCTGCTATTAACCTTGAGCAAGACAGATTGCAGCGCTGCAAACGCTCGATGGTGATGCAGAGACCAGTATCACGTCACAGGGTCAGGTATTTTCTCCTCTTTGCTTTGCTTTGGTTGTGGGATTTAACACGTAGCAGAAGAAACTCTTCACTAAGTATGTTTTGTTTTTGGTATGATGCAAAACGTACGTACGGCGAAACCTAAGAACTAATTTGTATACAGCAAGTGAAACGATTGGAAGTTTTGTATAGCTTACGATGTAATCCTACGATAGCTTAATGGCCACCAACACCGCCCGGAGACTTTGCCATGGAGACCGACGAGCATGTACTTCTACGTGCTCTTCGCATGCTTCCCGACTTCAAGGAGCAAAAGAAAAGAAATATGCACTCGAAACTACAATTTTTGGTGAAGGCCGCTCGAGCTACGGATTCTGGAAGCAAAGACAACAATCCCACCGACTGGAGCGGCCATAGCGGTAATAGCAGCCAAGGCGCTCGTCACTCGCTGCCTAAAACCAGCTGCTTTTTAAATGTGACATGTTCGCACAACCCCTTTTCTTTTTTCTTTGTGGACTTTTTTTTTATATTAGTAGCTTGAACCTTGACCTAGATCTTACAGTTAGAAGGTGAGTCTAATTTCTTCGGCATCCCCTTGCCATTTTCGAAGTGTCATGCGGTGATGGCAGGCACCTCGCCGCAACGCCTCACTCGGCAATTCTATTTGCTGCTTTCTTTGACATACAGCTCTAATAAACACGGTATGGATTACCCTCCCATCATACGGTACGTACACTTGTTTTTTGTGCGTATCTTATTTTAATGTTACGGTGGTGCAAACATCAACACGGATTGAACTAGAACATGCCTCGGTAGCTACGTAGTTAGGCGATACCGGATCAACACTTGCTTTGCCGAACGTCACGTCAGTAGAGCCCTAAATGTTACCGCAGGAAGTAAATCTATGGTGATGCCACATGTGCGATATTTCAGCACTTGATAAGCTCTCACAGGCCACAGCTGCCTCAAAGCCGCACGAGCAAACTGTGGAAAAACCGGCAGGCGGAACGCCAAGTTTGACGCCTGCTAAACCGTCCTCACGATTGATTTGTTTCTTCAGTCTGTTTTTGACAGGCTGTCAGAATGAAAAAACTAGCCCCGGGAACCATGCTGTTCCAGAATCTACCAGTTAGGTCTCTTGATGATGATGATGACCGACTTGGTCGCGGTCAGTACAATAACACGAAGCTGGGTCACTGGGTCCTGTTCCGTAGGCCACAACGGCACTGTCGTCGCGCTGCTCGAGTTTAATCTTGATGAGAGGTAGAATGAAATAATTGGGTCAAAAGCAACCCGAAACTCTCGTTCAAAATTAACGAACTAAACATGAGTTGTGAATGATACACATGCGACCAAAGAAGTGCACGAGCGCTCATGTGATTCTGGTTGCTACGTCACGACGTGGAGCCGTCAGGTGGCGGCACTCCATCTTCTCGGGACTAACAGATAAGAAATTTTGCCAGTGCAGTACCACTCCTAGCCCGGAGTCTTTAACAGGCATCACAGCAGCCTGCTCCCCACTGTGGTCTGCTAACTTATTCGGCCATCAAGCACCCCTACGGCGTCCACTTCGATCAAGCACCCGTTCTCGGAATCCCCAACGCCCAACTTTACTTACTCTTTTGTTGAGCACATCATGGAACTTTAGCTGCTTCAAAAGCTTCTT
The DNA here is from genome assembly GCA_037355805.1 of Ixodes ricinus. Taxonomy (NCBI): domain Eukaryota; kingdom Metazoa; phylum Arthropoda; class Arachnida; order Ixodida; family Ixodidae; genus Ixodes; species Ixodes ricinus. Next base: position 925 of record JAZHYW010012614.1, on the reverse strand, counting down.
CTGCTTGTCGGTGAACCTGTTGTCTTGCTCAGCACTCGTACCCTGCCGACAAAAGACGCCGTCACGTTCGTCAACACGTCTGCCAAACCACTAAGTGGACGAGACATTACCAAATACTCGACGTGTAACTAAGTTGCAACCTACGAAATACGCTCATAATCGTGTGTAGCGACGAGACGAATGACGCACAACAGAAACGCTGAGCGCCGTACACCGAGAGCAAAATTGTAATATCAGTGACGTCCGTTAGAAAACAAGTCCAATCGATCGCAGATGCCGGGAATGTTTCCGACATGGTCAGCACAAAAACTTTCACATCGAAATATGTCAGTTGTCGCGCGAATACAACGGTAAGAAAATAACGCTGCGCTACATTCGGTTAATTAAGCGCTCGTGTTACATATGAACGACATTAGGACACGGAAAACACATTGGACAAACGTAGTAAACACGTATCGCGCGCATCGCCGCATTGGTTAGGCTTAGGGCAAGCAGGACAAACACAATTTTAACATCTATACTGTTGAAACATTGCTTTGTGCACGCATTCAGAATATTGAATAATCTTCCAGTAGCCGGTGCTTCTGAGTAGAGTAATATAATTTGAGTAATAAAGAAGAAAAACTTACGCGAAAAAACCCGGCATCAGTCATTGTTTTCAGTGAAGACGGGTGCAGCACATAGTTGTCGGACGATGTCACGATCACGATCCGTGTTTTTATCTAGTTTCCGCCAGATTGGAGTGAAGATATCCGCGAAAAATGTACTTGGCATTTTTTTACTATGGCTGTAATGTTCATCTTAATTTATATTTTTATTCTTCTTAAATTTGTCAGAAAGCCAACCTTGTTGCAGAAAAAAAAGCGTATAAAAATAATATGGATAAAGCTAATCAGGCTAAACGCTTTGAAATTGTGGCTGCTTG